>BDDA01000155.1:93485-115012 GCA_001662385.1 Chlamydomonas asymmetrica | reverse complement strand
GGGGGGGGGGGTAGGCAGGGTGACACATGTAGCATGAGCAGGGTGCCAGCCGCCACCACCACCGCTGCCGTCAGGAGCGCAAGCCTGCTGAGCTCAGGCGCCATGACGCACCCGCACACTGGTACTGTCATACGCAACCAAGCTAGGCTTGTCTCACTGGCAATAGGCAGATCAAACTGACTGCCGTCAAGTGGCTGCATCTCCCCAAGCCAGCGCTGCATGCGGGGGGCGGGGGGCGGGGAGGCTGAAAGGTATTGGCACTTGCCGCAGTGACAGCATACAACAACAAATCATGCACAAACAAACAAACACCCAGCAAACCACTGACACACGATTGCACACATACATGGGAGTACCTACCGTATGCAACCGTGCTCCGAACGCAAGCGTGGCGAGGGGTATGCAGCGTCCATGTGAATGGTGTGAATGGACACGCAAGAAGAAGAGGTATGGAGCAGGCGTTAAGCTATTGTACAGCAGGGCAAAGGGCGGCCATCGTCATAACGTTTTCCGGCACAACCCAAAAGCTACGGTACACCGCCTTGGGGTTTGGGGCTTATCCAGCTTGCCGTATGCTGCAAGCACCATGATAAGCCCAGTCAGCCCAGTTAGGTGTGCAAATTGCTCATCCTTCCGAGCACACACTGACAACGCCAAGCATGCTGGCGGGGGTTGAGTGGATGCGGTGCAGCAGTGGGAGGACTGCAGGAGGCAGCACGGGGGGAGTGTAGGGAAGGCACGCTTATCAATGGGGATACAGCGCGTGAGGCGGAATGGTGAGGCCTGTCTTGCCTGTGGCGGTGCCGTGCACTGCATGGTGCCATACATGTCGCTCCATGAGGCATCCTGGGGGCGCCAAGCAGGCATGCGATTGGAATGGTACTCCGTCCCCCAGCTACGCACGCAATGCACATGATATGGTGGAGGATAACACAGGCGTGCAGCATCAACGCCTGCTAGCGTTCTTGTGCGTGCATGGCTGCATGGCTGTGGATGAGGCGACACGCTGTGAAGTGGGTGCATCCATTGACCCTCGCTCAGGCGTGTGTGTGGACTCGACAGGGCAAACCTTGAGGCCGACGGTGCATGCGTTGCACAGTAAAGTTTGGAAAGCGCAAGCAAACAAAGCCTAACTAGGACACACACCAGGCCACGCCGTAAACGTGAACAGATAACTAAGAACGTTTATGCGATCAGGGTATGCACGCGCTGCCAGCCCCTAACACCACGAGCCTAAGCGCCATATGCGCTACAGGAAGCATCAGGCTCAGGCTGGCCGCCCGCAGTAGTGCTGCCAGCGCCCTGCTGCGGGGTCGTGGTGGTGACACCAGCGCCGCCACTGCACACGGTCTTGTGCCCGGCCTTCCAGTGTGCCTTCTGGCAGGCGGGGCTGCAGTAGCGCACGCGCTCGCAGCCGGCGCACAGGCGTAGCTTGACGCCCGAGCAGGCCACCGCACCGCACTGCACACACGTGCGAGCGTCAGCAGGGGCTGCGCCAGCACCCGGAGCACCTGCAGCGCTGGCAGCCGTACTGCTGCTGGCTGTGCTAGCGCTGCTGGCGCCTGCAGCAGTACAGCTGCCCCAAGCATCTGCTGATGGGAAGCTGCTGCGACTGGCATGTGATGACCCGGCTGCTTGGTCCAGGCGTGGTGCACTGCCTGTTTCACCGTCCTTTGCACCCGCAGGATCAGCGACAACAGCGGTAGGACTGGCAGCGCTGGCACCGCCCCTGGCAGCACAGGATGCAGGTGCGGGCTGAGGAGCAGCTGACCTGGCAGCGCTGCTGCTGGGGCCTGCTGCTGTCACTGCCTCCGCCTGCTGCTCAGCGGGCAGTGGTTGCGGGTGGTGCTGCGGCTGCAGTGACAGGGGCTGTGGCGCAGGCGGTGGCAGCGGCGGTGATGGCGGTGGAGGTTCCGTGGGAAGGGGCGCGCTTGGGGCTGTCACACGCAGCATTGCCTGCATGCAAGCAATTAACATTCATTAGTGAATTCACTCTGGGCCTGCATCGGGCCAAGCAAGAAGCAACGGACGTTAAGTTGCTTGTACACGGGACGGGGTAATAAGTCAATGCACAATGCTCGCTACGCTGCCAGTAAACTGTCCAAATTATGGGCAATGCACTGTGTGTTTCCATGCACCCAGCATGAACGCTGCATGGTAATCACATGTAAAATGACTGACCTTGACAGAGCGCTGCGCTGGCTGCAGCACGTCTGCTACCAGCCCATCGCGTAAACCAAAATAACGTAGGTCATGAGCATTCGCCAGCAGCTGCGCTTGCCGTGAGCTTGGTTTCCCGACCTCAACCAGCACCTCGTACAGCGACTGCTGCTGCCGCTGCTGCTGGCTCCTGTCACCGCCGCTTGTGTTGATTGCCCTTTCCGTGCTGCTTGCGCGCTGGCGCAGCAGCTTGATGTGGTCGGCGGCGATTGCAGCGGGCAGCTCAGGAAAGGCGTTGGAGCATGACACAAGCATGCCAAATGCTTCCGCTACGTCTTCGGCTACAGGGCTGCTGACCAGCGCTGCCAGGCTTGACAACAGCCCATGTCGGACCACCAGGCGCAAGTTCGCTGCCGTCAGCAGTACAATGCTGCTGCGCCCACGCCTTTTTGCCCATGTGTTGATGCACACCATGTACATAACGAACAAGTATCCAAAGCTGCCGATGGGTGCTAACTCAGCACTGTGTACGGATGGCGGTGCAAGGCACCTTGGCAGCCGCTCAAAAACTTGCTGGTGCAACGAGTCCACTGCAGCTTGTGGCGGCGCTGGTGAGGTGGTGCGGACCAGGAACAGGCTTGAGAGAAGCACCAGGTCAACGCCTGCCTTTACCAGCCTTGCTGTGTCGTCAAAGGACGCTTCCGCCTGCCCCTGCTGCGCCTGTACCGCTGCTTCTGCGGCGTCCGCCTCAGCCACCACCTGCTGCGCCGCACCAAGCAGCACGCTCAAAGCGTCTGCCGCCCATAAGCGTTGAATGAGCGGCCACACAAACCGTTCAAACCAGGCCTCTGATCCAGCGCCGCCCAGGTCATATAAGTCCGTCAGTGCGAAGCTCATTCCTACACTTGAAAGCGTCATCAGCAGCGCCAAAACGGAGCGTTCCATGTCCATGCGCTTGGACGCGGACTGCGCACTCTGGTTCTGCTGTACGGCCCGCACGGCTGCTGTCTCGAGCTGGAGGTCCAGCAAGCAGCACACAAAATCACGGTCGCGGTAGGGGCTCGTTGATGCAGGTGCTTTCTGCAAAGCCTTGATGTGCCACGTGGCCTGCGCAACAAGCTGTAGCAGCACTTCTGGGCCATCAAGCTTCAGCGCCTGCAACACGCAGCAGCCAGGTACACAGAAGTATTGCAGTAGTGAGCACTCATGGAACTACACTACGTACGCCCAAAATGGGCACTGAGCGCATGACGAGGCCAGGTGTGCAAAATTCGTACAATGGTTGTGGCTGGGCCAAGTTTAACGATCTTGGCACAGATGTGCCTGTGCTGTGCTGTGCTTATGTTCCCAAACCTATCCCTGATTTGTGCGTGCTTTGCGCTTGCATACTAGTGCTGTATTGGACTAGCCTGACACGTATTGCTGTTGTACCCATGCCAGTATGCCAGTATGCCAGGAATACCAGTTACTCGGGTTACAGCTTGTATACTGCAGTCCAGTTCACCCTTCCTGCTGGTACACGCAGGCGTCTTCATGCGCGTACTTTTAGTGACCAAGAGGGTGCCTGCACTAGCAGCTTGTTCAGTGTCCTGGCTGTGAGGGCAGCTCTAGGCCTCACTAGACAGCAGTCCACAAGTAGCAAGCACCGAGGGTTAGACGTAGTTTAACAGGAAGCAACTCACCGTTTGCATAAGCTCACGAGCAACGTCCAGCGGAACACGTGCGCTGGGACCGCTAAAGCAAGCAACCGTGAGTGTCATTACCAGCACCTGCAGCATTGTGCTCTTCCGGGCTGCGGGTCCCTTTGAGCGGAGCTGGTTCCGCGCGTATCGCACCAGTTGATCGAACAGCGTGCTGCTAGGGCGCGACCTGTCCGTGCGTTCATGGCAGAGAGGTGCATAGGTTGTGCTAGGATGTTGTGGAATTACCAAACCCACGTCGTCGAGGCACTGTATGGCAGCGTCCTGCGGGGTTGCGGCGACCACGACTGGGTTGCGCCACGTGCACTGCACCCTGGCCTGAGCAGGCCAGCCCTCCTCCAGGATTGCTTCTGCCAGCAGCACAACCAGCTGAGGAGCAGCACGCGTGAGAGGCACCAAGCTGCTGGGGTTGTGTTCAGGTGATGAGGGGGGGCGCCACTTTGACAGCGAGACAAAGTCAGCAAGCTGTGTCAGGCTATGTAGCCTACACTGCCACGGCTGCTGCTTGTTGAGCCCGCGTAGGACTGAATCCAGTAGTGCGTCAGCGGTCAGTAGCTCAGTCATTTGCCAGGCAGGCACACTAGCGCCAGGCTAAGGCACTGACAACTGGGACGGCGTACGGAGGCTGAGCGTATTCCGTATGTCTATGAATACACTCCTGCACATCACCAGGGCCTAATACAGTTGGAGGAAGGGGAGAATGATGTTGGCGGTGGCCCCCTCAGATGAGACCCGGGAGGAAGTCCTTTGGGGGAGAGGCAGCACACATTTCCTGCTGGCACATGCTGCCGCATGCCCGTGGGCCATCAATGCAGTGAGCTATGCGCGGCCAGGGAGCAGCATCGGGTGGGCAGTGTGCAGGTCTGCGTTGCAGCCAAGGCAGCCAAGGCAGCGCGCGTGTCCTGCACGGCGCTACGCACGGCGCCAACATACACGGTCCCTGATGGCAACTGAAGAGGCGGTTTACATATATGGGTATACATACATGCATACCTCTTCTGATTGCCAGCAGCAGCAGGGCCTCTTAAGCAGCAGTGAGGCGGCATGTGAGGCAGCGGCACTGCTGAGGGGGCACGGTGGGTGCAGAATGCCTGGAACTCTGGAAGCGCTCAGGCGTCAGCAGGCGCATGTGGCAGGTGGCGCCGCACGTCAGCACGCACAATGGCCCGCCGCGCGGGTGATCGCTGCTCTTGTAGCCTGGGGCAGTGTGGTGGGTGTGGATGCACAATTGCATGCAATCATCAGTCAGTCACATGAATGCTGCTGGTGTCATGAACCATAGCCATGACGGCAGCATTCCACACAGGACAGGACCCAGTGTGCAGGCGCACGCGTTGATTGGAACGCCGCGTGGGCTAATCTACGTACTGCAAGCAAGGCTGGCGGCAAGGTGAATCGATCAGTCTGATGCCTAGTCTGTGCCGGCTTGCAGTAGTTAGCGCATGTGCACGTGCACTCAGCTGAACTGCCAGGCCCAGCAGGCTCTACACTACACACTGCAGGGGGGTTATGTGGGGAAATATGGTGTGAGCAGGTTGCCAGCCAACACCACTACCACTACCGTCAGGAGCGCTGGCCTGCTGAGCCCGGGCGCCATGATGCACCCGCACGCTGGTACTGTCATACGCAACACAAGAGCTAGGCCTGTCGCGCTGGCAGAAGTAAGCAGATCTGCTACTACCGGCTGCTGTTGTGTGAGTTGCATGATTTGCATCCCTCAAATCCAGCGCTGCATGCGGAAGGCGGACGCTGAAAGGCAGTGGTGCTTTCCGCACTGATAGCATACAACAACACATCTGGCACAATCAATCACCCAGCAAACCCCTGACACGCGGTTGCACACAGTGACAGGGCGTGCCGTATGCAACTCTCCTCCAAACGCCACTGTGGCAAGTGAGGCATCCACGTGTAAATGGACGCTGGGGTGCAGCTCAGGTCTCACGCTATGCATGGTGCAGTATGCACAGGAAATCAATCATCAAAGCGTTCCCTGCATGTACCTAGAATCTACTCAGTCTTGGGGTTTGGTGTTGTCCAGCTTATTACGTATGCTGCAAGCACCAGAGGAAGCCCAACCCATGGCAGTGCGCATTGTTAATCGGTACGCTTTGTGAGCATGCACTGACCGCGCCAAGCATGCCCGCGGGGGTTGAATGGATGCGGTGCGGTGCAGCAGCATCGGGATTGCAGGAGGCATCACGGGGGATCAGCAGGAGAGACGTGCTTATGACGGGGATCAAGTGCATGAGACGGAATGATGAGGGTGGCGCCCCCACGTCAGCACGTACAATGACCCGCCGCGCGGGTGACAGCTGCTCTTGTAGCCGGGGGCAGTGCGGTGGGTGTGGATGCATCATGGCATGGCACTCGTCCGTCAGCCACATGAACGCTGCTGGTGTCATGAGCCATTACGACGGCAGCATTCAGAACGCGACAGGATCAGTGTGCAGCCGCACGTGGTTATTCGAACTCCGCGCGGGCTAATCTACTGCAAGCAAGGCTGGTGGCCTGGTGGGTCCAATTAGTCTGATGTGTTCGCTATGCCTGCTTGCAGCAGTGCACGCAGCTGGCCTGCCGGCCCAGCAGGCTCTACAGTACACACTACAGGGGGGGTGGGCAGGGTGACATGGCATCAGGGTGCCAG
Source organism: Chlamydomonas asymmetrica (assembly GCA_001662385.1). Classification (NCBI taxonomy): domain Eukaryota; kingdom Viridiplantae; phylum Chlorophyta; class Chlorophyceae; order Chlamydomonadales; family Chlamydomonadaceae; genus Chlamydomonas; species Chlamydomonas asymmetrica. The sequence continues at coordinate 108,508 of BDDA01000155.1, read as the reverse complement.
CTACCAGCACCACTGCCGTCAGCAGTGCCAATGCGCTGAGCTCATACAGGGCGCAAACTACGGGGCGCAGGCTTGTGTCACTGGTGGCAGGCAGCGCACACTGGCTGCACTCGTGTACTTGCATCCCTCTAAGCAGCGCTGCTTGCGGGGGCGGGGGATGCCGGGGTCCCGCTGAAAGGTAGTGGCACTTGCCGTATTGATAACCTCAACAACTAACCCTTGCACAGCCACACACACAGCAAGACGCGACACGCTGTTGCTTGTAATGTATGGAACCGGCAGTGCGAAGGACAACAATCGCAATAACGTTTCCAGCACTACCTAACAGCTACAATACACTGCCTGAGGGTTCAGTGCGTATCCACCTTGCCGTACAATGCTGCAACGATCAAAGCCTGCAGGCGTGCGTATACATGATCGCCGCGCTGCGTGAGCACACACTGACAATGCCAAGAATGCCCGCGAGCTTGAACGGATGCGGTACGGAACAGCAGTTGGGCGACTGCAGGAGGCCTTACGGGGGTTAATCAGCAGGATAGAAACGTTTATCAATGGGAGCGAAGGGCATGAGGTGTAATGGTGAGGCCTTGCTGGCCTGTCGCGGTGCCGTGCGCTGCATGGTGCCATGCATGCCACTCCATGAGGCATGATGCTGGAATCAAGCAGGCATGCGACTGAAAGGCACTCCCCCACCTGCTCACGCAATGAATATGCTATGGCTGCATGGCGATGCGTGAGGCGACGCGCTGTGCAGGCGGGTGCATCAGTTGATCGGCGATGTATCGGCAGGCACGACGGGGCGCAAATAAACCTTGAGGCCAGCGGTGTCAATGTTGCCCGGTGATTTGCAGGAAGCGCAAGCTAACCAAGCCTATTTATTGTACACAAAGCTAACTACGCCACGCCGCCAATGGCATCAGACTCCTCCTTGCGACTTGCAAGTGCAAGTTCAGGCGATCAGGATACAAAAGCGCTGCCGGCCCCGGCAGGAGCCTACACGCCACCTGCCCTGATGGGAGAAGCATCGCCCTCAGCCTGGCTGGCAGCAGCGCTCCCAGCGGACTGCTGCGGGATGGTGGTGGTCACACCAGGGCCGCCACCGCACACGGCCTTGTGGCCCGCCTTCCAGTTCGCCTTCTGGCAGACGGGGCTGCAGTAGCGCACGCGCTCGCAGCCGGCGCATAGGCGCAGCTTGACGCCAGGACAGGCCACCGTACCGCACTGCACACAGGCACGTGCACCGACAGGGGCTGAGCCAGCACCTGCAGCACATGCACCACTTGCACCTGTGCTGCTGCTGGCGGCACTTTTGCCTGCGGTCGAGCTGCTTCCGTCTCCAACACCTGCTGCCGGTGCTGCTGGCTTGTGATGATTTTCCTGCTAAATGCTGCAGGCGTGGTGTGCTGCATGTTCCAACGTTCATGGCTGTCGCAGTGTCACCAACAGCAGCGCTGTCACTGGCGTTGCTGTCACCACCACCAGTGCGGAATGCAGGTGCGGGCTGATGGGCGGCTGACCTGCTGGCAGCGCTGCTGCTGGGGCCTGCTCCCCCCACTGCCTCCGCCTGCTGCTCAGCAGGCGGTCGTTGCGGGTGGTGCTGGTGGTGGTGCTGCTGCTTTGGTGGCGGCGCCAGTGACAGCAGCGCAGGCAGTGACAGCGGTGGTGGTGATGGTGATGGAGGCTCAGTGGGCAGGGGAGTGCTCGGCGCTGTCGCCCACAGCATTGCCTGCATACAAGCAATAACATTCACTGGGCAATTCGACCTGGCCCAGCATTTGGACAAGCACAACCCCACGAATATGTCTCTCTGTCTGATTATTTGTGCACAGGAACGGGGTAACATGTCAACGCACGTTGGAGCGCTGCCAGAGAACTGCACATCACGGCAGACGCGGTGGCTACAACGCAAACTGCATCAATGCTATATGGTGATTACAGTAAATGCACAATGACTGATCTTGACAGAGCGTTGCGCTGGCTGCACCACATCCGCTGCCAGCTGATCACCATGCGCGACCCGCCAACCGCTCAGTTCGCGGCTAGCAGCCACCAGCTGCGCCTGGCGCGAGCGTGGCTTCACGGCCTCAACCAGCACCTCATACAGCGACTGCTGCTTCTGCTGCTGCTGCTGCCGCTGCCGCCGCCGCTGCCGCTGCCGCTGCTGCTGCTGCTGGTTCCCAGCACAGCCGCTTGTACCGCTTGTGCTCTCCGCGCTGCTTGCACGCTGGCGCAGCAGCTTGATGTGGTCGGCGGCGATGGCAGCAGGCAACTCAGGAAAGGCTTGGGAGAGCAGCACAAGCATGCTGCATGCGGCCGTAACGTAGTCCGCAACACGGCTGCTGACCAGCGCTGCCAGGACCGGCAACAGGCCGCGTCGCACCATCAGGCGAATGTCCGCTGTCGTCAGCAGCGCAAACCCGCTGCGCCCACGCTTAATTGTCCGTGAGCTCATGCAGAGCATGAACAAAAATGTCATATGTCCACCACTGTGAGTGACTGCTAGCTTGGCCCTGTGCAGCGGTGTCAACCGGGCGCTGTGTGCAGCTAGAGGTGCCAGGCAAACGGGCAGCGCCTCGAAGACTTGCTGGCGCAGCGCGTCCACTGCTGGTGCCGGCGGTGCAGAGGTGGCACGGACCAGGAATAGGCTTGAGAGCAGCATCATGACAGCCCGTGCCTCCACATCCATGATTGCTTCCCGATAAAGGTCCTCCTCGCATGATCGTACCAACTTGGCTGCGGCAACAAAGAATGCCTCCGCCTGCTGCCTCTGTACCGCTGCTTCTGCAGCATCCGCCTCAGCCACCACCTGCTGCGCCGCACCAGCCAGCGCGCTCAAAGCGTCTAGCGCCACCAAGCGTTCAAAAAAGGGCCACACGAGCTGAGCCATCCAGGCCTCTGACGCTGCGCTGCCCAGGTCATTCATTGCAGACAGCGTCATCAGCACATTCAGAACAGAGCGGTCCATGTTCATGTGCTTGGGCGCGGACTGCGCGTTCAGCCTCTGCACAGCGCCCACAGCTCCTGTGTGGAGCTGGAGGTCCAGCAAGCAGCATACAAAATCATGGTAGCTGTAGGGGCTCGCGTTGTCTGTCGTGTCCTGGTGCTCCAAGTCAAACATGTGCCTCGTGGCCTGCTGGCAAAGCAGCAGCAGCACTCCAGGGTCATCAAGCTCCAACGCCTGCAATACGCAGCAGCAAGCCGGGTACAGGAGCATTGCGGCATAGCTGAGCAGTTATTGGATGGCAAGGTACACAGCCAGGTACACAGGAGCATCATGCAAGCATCGCAGCGCTGATGTGCAAGAAGTTCATGGACATACTAAGGTGGGTGCTATAAGCATGGTGCAGCTGGGAAAGCATGGTGAGGCTGGGCCCAGACTAACACTCGTGGCACATGTGGCCTCTGGACAAAACTCACAGTCCAGTGAATGCACACGTGGCTCTGGGCAAAGTACAACGCTTAGCACCAGTTCAACTGCGGTGACTGACCATTTGCATAAGCTCACGAGTGGCGTCCAGGGAGGCACGTGCAGTGGGACCGCCAACGCACGCCATCGTGAGGGTCTTCACCAGCCCCTCCAGCACTGTCCTTCTGGGCTGCAGGTTGATTGCTGAGCCGGCTCCGCGCATATTGCACAAGACGATCAAATAAGGTGCCGCTAGGCCTGTCCGACATGTCCGGGCGTTTGTAGCACAGGGGCGCATAGGTCACGCGAGTGTGATGTAGGACTATCGCACCCAGGTCTTCGAGGTTCTGTATTGCAGCGTCCTGCGGGGTGGCGCTGACCACTGGGTCGCGCCACGTGCACTGCACCCTGGCCTCAGCAGGCCAGCCCTCCTCAAGGATTGCTTCCGCCAGCAGCACACCCAGCTGGGGAGATGCATCCAGCAGAGCTTGCGTGCTGATGTTGGTGCGCCCAAAGGACTTGACCCAACGCCAATCTGGAAGGCGTGGTTCACGTAACGTAGCGTTGTCGTCTGTGGCCCAGGACACCGAAATCAGTCGGCCGAGCGCCGTCAGACTGATCAGCCTGAGCTGCAATGGCTGCTGCTTGTCGAGCGCCTGTAGGACTAGCTTCAGTGATTCGTCAGCTGACAGTGGACCCGCCATTGTTGCCACGCAAGGTGTCGCTGACGACTGTGTGCAAGCTCAAGTCACCAGGCACTGAGGACTGGGAAGGCACACGGGAGAGGCTGTGTGCCAATCCATACACGTATGGCTACATATGACTGGACAAGGGCGTCACAAGCAAGGCAAGAATGACAATGGTGTCATGACTCATGCATGAATGGCCTGATCGGCCATGATGTGAAGTCAATCACTCAATCAATCATGAGTTCATGACAATAGATGGGGCGGCTCAGCCAGGCCGCAAGCAACGGCTGTGCCGCACTGCTGCATTTCCCATAGCATAGCCTGCTTGTGTGAGTGGGCACGCATCACCGCCCATGCACACAGTTGCACCCATCCTGATCCCCCAATCGCCTGCACGGCCACCGTGTGTGAAACGAGTCAGTCAATGAGTTGGGTTTACCACCTGCAGTGATCAGCAGTGCAACGCGCCGCATGTGCGACTGATTGCCCAGTGGACAGACTTGTGCCAGTGCCACGGTTGTGGCTTGTCCATTCGACCTCAGGGCGTAGCGGCACGACAAGAGGGAGGTTCTGCTCAAGCCTTACACGGTGGTCAGTGCAACGGGGGCTTCAGCTAAGAAAATCACATTTTTGGCATGCACATACCATGACGTGCAGAGCCAGTCATCCTGGTGCCATGATGGGACAATGGCCCACGTCATGGGGAGCCCACAGCAACAAGTACATGCCAGCGTACAAGCCAAGCACATGCGCAGGTAAAGCTGCCTGTAAGCTGCATGCCATGTGGGGGCCGTGAGTGAGTGCGTTGGTTCCGCATGTTCATGCAATCCGCTTTGCAACGCCGGCCAGCCCCCTTCTATTCACCATGGGCCCCACCATGCATGTCACGCACCAGCACGCAACGCACTGCAGGCGGATACCCCTCCACCAGCAATCAACAGCACAACACCACATCAACAGGGTGAGTCGGAAAACGCTTCGGCAGCCGTCAGGGGGGCTGTCAGTCAGCGCTATTTGCTGGCCCGCTTTCACCCACAGCATGACGTCATCATCCCCACGTCAGGTGGTGAGGTTATCAGCCCAGGTCGTTGCCGTTGACCCTGGCGGGCCGCTGCGGGCTTGCGAGGTACTCCTTCACACCCGGTAGCTCCGACAGACCCGCGTGGTACTCCAACAGCTCAGCGTACTGCAGGCAACAGCCCGGGACACACCAGTGAGGGAGGGAGGGGTGAGGGGTGAGGCACGCACCAGGCAAGCGGAGAGCAAGGCAGCGGCACGGGCTTGTGTGCGGCTGTGAGGGTGCATGTTGCATGCCCACAAGCAGTCAGCGCGTGCTTGGCGGGACAGCTGCAGCAAGGCAGTGCGCGTGGATATAGAAGATGCGTGCCCCAGGTGCAGCGCCATGAGCTCGGCAGGGGCTCAATCGTGGCTTGATCAGGCGCACGATCAGGTAGGCCACAAGGCCGTGGATGCCTTGCCAAGGTTGCGTTTGGGGGACGGTCGCGTGTTCCACGCATTGCCAGCAACAGTGTGTCGTGCCTTGCTTGCTGGGTGTGTGACTGTGCAAGGTTTAGTTGTTGAGGTTATCACTACCTTTCGGCCCTCCCCACCAGCCCGCCTCCGCAAGAAGCGTTGGCTTAGAGTGATGCAAGTATACGAGTGCAGCCAGTGTGCGCTGCCTGCCACCAGTGACACAAGCCTGCGCCCCATAGTTTGCGCCCCGCATGAGCATGCGTGTGCGTGATGGTGCCTGCTGAGCTCAGCAGGCTGGCGCTGCTGTCGCCAGCGGTGCTGGTGGCTCATGGCACCCTGCTCATGCCATATCAGCCTGCCTTCCCCCCTCTAGTGTGTACTGCACAGCCTGTTTAGCCGGTAGGTCATCTGAGTGTGTCAGAAAGAGTGCCCAAGCGGCATGCTGTGTGATTCCCATCATCTGAGTGTTTTTAGAAATGTTTGGTTCCCATGGGGCCATGCAGTGATGAGGCCATGCAGTGATAGGAGGCCCGTCACCTGAGTGTGTGTGCATATGCGCAGCTGCTGCAAGCCAGCGTAGCGTAGGCATCAGACTCACCTTGCCGCCAGCCTTGCTTGCAGTAACCTAGCCCCTGCTGCGCTCCAATCAACACGTGCAGCTGCGCACTGATCCTGTCCTGTGCGGAATGCAGCCGTCATGGCTCATGGCACCAGCTGCGCTCATGTGGCTGACGGACTGATGAGTGCCATGCCGTGATGCATCCACACCCACCGCACTGCACCTGGCTACATTAGTAGCTATCACCTGCGCGGCCATCGTGAGGGTTGATGTGTGGCTCCACCTACCACATGCACCTGTTGCCTGAGCGCCACCATGCACGCTGCACACACCGTGCCACTTCAGCAGTGCCGCTGCTGGTGCACATACCGCCCCACGGCTGCATGGGAGGCACGTATGTCCCTGCTGCTGCTGGTGCGCCTCACGCCACCTCACACGCCGCCTTCCATGGCCAGTCCACACCCCGTTCCGGTCCCTAGCTAACCCAACCCAACCCAACACCCCACCCACATGTACACCTGCATGTCGACCGCCTCTGTATACATCAAGGACTGTGTTGGTGCCGTGCGTAGCACCGTGCGGGACGCGCTGCCTTGGCTGCCTTGGCTGCCTTGGCTGCACCTCTGCTCTGCACACTCTCACGCTTAGCACTGCCCGAGTCCCCCGCATGACAATCCCCCTGGCCTCGCATGGCTCCCTGCATGCCCCACCGGCATGCGTCAGCATGTGCCAGCAGGAAATGCGGGCTGCCTCGCCCCCACAGGACTCCCCGCCCAGGTCTCATCTGAGGGGGCCACCGCCAACATCATTCGCCCCTTCCTCCAACTGTATTAGGCCCTGGTGATGTGCATGAGTGTGTTCATAGACATATGGAATACGCTCAGCCTCCGTACGTCGTCCCAGTTGTCAGTGTCTTAGCCTGGCGCTAGTGTGCCTGCCTGGCAAATGACTGAGCTACTGACCGCTGACGCACTACTGGATTCAGTCCTACGCGGGCTCAACAAGCAGCAGCCGTGGCAGTGCAGGCTGAGCAGTTTGGCGCAGCTTTGTGTCTCGCTGGCAGAGTGGCGCCCTCCCTCATCACCTGAACACAACCCCAGCAGCTTGGTGGCTCTCACACGTGCAACTCCCCAGCTGGTTGTGTTGCTGGGAGAAGCAATCCTTGAGGAGGGCTGGCCTGCTGAGGCCAGGGCGCAGTGCACGTGGCGCGACCCAGTGGTCGCTGCAACTTGGCTATCCCCGCACGACGCTGCGATACAGTGCCTCAAAGACCTGGGTCCGATAATCCCACCTGACCCTAGCACGACCTACCAGCCCCTATGCAGTGAACGTATGGACAGGTCGCGCCCTAGGGGCACGCTGATCGATCGTTTGGTGCGATACGCACGCAAACGGCTCAGCGATGGGCCTGCTGCAACCCGGCAGGACACACGGCTGGAGGGGCTGGTGAGGACGCTGCTACATGCGTGCTTTGGTGGTCCCACCGCATGTGTTCCACTGGACGTCACTCGGGAGATTATGCAAACGGTAAGTGACCGCATGACTGTTGTTGCCCGTGGAGTGTTCGCCTGGGCCCAGCCACACCATGCGTGCCGCGACCACCGTTGTCAAAAACCGTTTCAGTGCCGCCCTGCTCCTGTGTACCTGGCTGCTATGCGTGTCGCAGGCATTGGGGCTCGATGACCCAGGAGTGCTGCTGCTGCTTGTCCAACACGCCACGAGGCACATGCGAGCGTTGCGGAGCACAACGGACACAGCAAGCGACCGCAATTTTGTATGCTGCTTGCTGGACCTCCGGCTTGACACAGCAGCCGTGCAAGCGGTGCAGCAGAGTCTGGATGCACCGTCCGTGGCCAAGCGCATGGACATGGAATGCGCTGTTCTGAACCTGCTTCTGGAGCTTTCCAGTGTAGGAATGCGCGTTGCATTGGACGAACTTCGCGGGTCAAAAGCCTGGATGGCACAATTTTTCTGGCCGTTCTTTCAGCGTTTGGCGTCGGCAGACGCTTTGAGCGTGCTGCTGGGTGCGGCGCAGCAGGTGGTGGCTGAGGCGGATGCTGCAGAAGCAGCTGTACAGGCGCAGCAGGGCCAGGCGGAAGTGTCCTGTGACGACACTGCAAGGCTGGCAGGAGCACGCGTTACCCTAATGCTGCTCTCAAGCCTGTTCCTGGTCCGTGCAAGCGCTACGCCGTGGCCGGCAGCCGTGGAATCGCTACAACAGCAAGTCGTTGAGCGGCTGCCAAGGTGCCGCGCACCTCTCGCCATGCCCAGCACCGAGCTTCTCTGGGCCAGAAACGACGTTTTCCTTTTCATGTTTCTCTTGAACTCCCCCGTGTTTATGCCTGGACCCAGCGGCTTTGTCCTGCTGGCGGCAGAGAGCATACGCCTGGTGCTGCGGCATGGGCTGTTGCGGGTCCTGGCAGCGCTGGCCAACAGCCCTGCACTTGGCGACGAGTCGCTAGTGCGCGCCATGCTCAACACCCTTTGCGTAGCCTATCCTGCATTGCCTGCCACAATCGCTGCCGACCACATCAATCTGCTGCGCCAGCGAGCACGCAGCGCGGGAAGCGCAATCAACACGAGCTGCTGCAACAGAGACCAGCAGCAGCAGCACCAGCAGCAGCAGTCGCTGTATGAGGTGCTGGTCGGGGACTTGACACCACGCTCCCGCGAGGCACACCTGGTGATTGCGAGCCATGGACTGAGCTGTTGGAACGGTCTCCACAGTCAGCTGGTAGCGTTTGTGGTGCAGCCGGCGCAACGCGCTGTCGAGGTCAGTCATCGCGCATGTGATCACCAATTCACCATGCAGCGATCATGCAGGATGCTTTGCAACCCACAATAATTGGGTTGAGTGAGTGACTTCACATCACTTGGCCAACCAGGCCAATCACGGATGTCTGCGATCGTCTAAGTGGATGCCACACACAACGCATTGCAAGTTTGCAACTAATTGCTGCTAATCCTTGCAGTTAACCGATAGCATGCGTGGACTTGCCTCACCGTGCTCTCACGTGTGAAGCAAGCATTCACAGAAACATCAGCTGCTCGGATGTACCCCCAGATGCAGGCCCTGCCCGAATCACCCAAGGAGTGCTTTTGCTCACATGCAGGCAATGCTGCGTGCGACAGCCCCCAGCACGCCCCTGCCCACTGCGCCTCCACCGTCATCACCACCACTGCCATTACAGCCACAGCAGCAGCACCACCACCTACAACTCATGCCTGCTGCTCAGGAGGCGGAGGCAGTGGCGGGAGCAGGCCCCAGCAGCAGTGCTGCCAGGTCAGCTGCCAGGTCTCAGAGCGCACCTGCATCCTGTGCTGGGGGTGGCAGTGGCAGCGCTGCAAACGCTAGCGCCGCTGTTGCTGATTCTGCGGGTGCAACGGACGGGGAAACAGGCAGTGCACCATGCCTGGACCAAGCAGGCGGAACATCACATGCCAGTCGCAGCAGCTTCCCATCAGCAGGTGCTGGGGGCAGCTGCACTGCTGCAGTCACCTGCAGCGCCAGCAGCAGTACGCCTGCCAGCGCTGCAGGTGTTGCGGGTGCTGCAGGTGCTGACTCAGCCCCTGCTGGCGCTCGTGCATGTGTGCAGTGCGGCGCTGGGGCCTGTCCTGGCGTCAAGCTGCGCCTGTGCACCGGCTGCCAGCGTGTGCGCTACTGCGGCCCCGCCTGCCAGAAGGCACACTGGAAGGCTGGGCACAAGGCTGTGTGCAGTGGCAGCGCTAGTGTGACCACCACCACTCAGCAGCAGGGTGCTGGCATCATCACTGCTGGCGGCCACCCTGAGGGCGATGCTTCCTGTAGCGCAGATGGCGCTTAGGCTCGTGGTGCTAGGGCTGGCAGCGCTTATATACCCTGATCGCACACACTTAACCGTAGAACTTACAGTAGCGAGCTGTTGGCGTTCCGGGCAGGCCTACTTGGTTATGTACTTTACCGGAATGTGTAAATGCGTGTTATTTAGGCTTTGCCGCCTTTGCGGTTTTTGCCGTTTACTGTGCACCGCGTTCACACTGTGAGCGTCAGGTTCGGCCTGCTGTGCTCACACACACGCGTGAGGATAGGTTGATAGGCCCACCTGCATAGCGCGTCGCCTCATGCGCAGCCATGCAGTTGTGCATCCACAACAGCACAGCCATGCAGGCGTTGATGCTGCGTCCCGGCGTTATCAGCCCCTGTACCATGAGCATCGCGTGCGTAGCCGGTGGATGGAGTACAGCACATTCCAATCGCATGCCTGCTTGACGCCAGCATCATGCCTATATCGCCCTGCCTGGCTGCTGCGCTACCGCACGTACCCTCACGCCCGCATCTGCATCCTCCCCGGCATTCCTTTCCCCGCATGGTGCCCTGCATGCTGCGTCTGCGTGGTGGGTGGCCTGGATGCCGCCTGGCCCCTATGAGCCCCGCCATGGCCCATCTGAGGTCCATTCCAATCCCTCAACGTGCAAGGGTTACACACAGGTACACGCATGCCCGGTACACGCATGAGTGAAGCTGCCTGCAAGCTGCATCACGTGTGGGAGGCTGACGCGAGTGCGTTGGTTCCGCATGTTCATGCAATCTGCATGGCAACGCAGGAGCCCCCTCCTATTCACCATGGGCCATGCACGTCATGCACCAGCATGCAACGCGCTGCAGGCAATCAAACGCACAACACCACGTCAACAGGATGAGTCGGAAAAAGGCTTTGGCAGCCTTCACGGGGGGCTGTCAGTCAACTCCAGCTGCTGGCCCGTTGGCACCCACAGCATGACGTCATCATCCCCACATCAGGTGGTGAGGTTATCATCCCAGGTCGTTGCCGTTGACCCTGGCGGGCCGCTGCGGGCTTGCGAGGTACTCCTTCACACCCGGTAGCTCCGACATACCCGCGTGGTACTCCAACAGCTCAGCGTACTGCAGGCCACAGCCCAGGACACACCAGGGAGGGAGGGAGGGGTGAGGCACGCACCAGGGTTGCAAGCGCAGAGCGGGGCGGCGCGAGAGCGGTACGGATTTACCGTATGTGTGTACGACTGCGAGGCTGCACGCTGCGGGTGCATGCGTGCAAGCAGTCGGCGCGCGCTTGGCGGGACGGCTGCAGCAAGGAGGTGCGTGTGATGCTAAGATGGTGCTCAAGCCGCAGCGCCGTGGCCATACACAAGACCATGGCCCAATCATGGCTTGATTAGGTTCAGGTCTGTGTAGGCCGTGAGGATAGTGTGCAGCAGGGCCATGTGCCGCTAACAACGCGGTCGAGTGCAGACAAGGCGTATGTACCAACTCAGTGGGGTGGCGATGCAGGTGTGTGGGCCTGACAAAGGCCAGCATGCGGCAGGCTGCTGGCCAGCCAAAGCGCAACTCAGCATGCGGATGCAGACGACCACGCCTGATGCAGCGTGTGCCACCCAGCTGTCCATCATGAGATACGTTCAACATCAGGTGTGGGCTGCTGGAATGTGTTGGGCCAGTCACCGCCCCCAGAGGTCCCAGCTGTCTAAAACGCTCGGTGCAAATGCCATAGCTTGTATTGGGCAAGGAATTACGGTAACCACCATTGCATTGTAGCTACCGTACCAGTAAACATGTGGACACCCCTCTATGAAATCACCCCTCTGTCATTCACTGCTCAGGGGCTGTCATGTTGGCGTGTGTCTGGCGGCTCACCGTGGCCTTCATTTCGTCGCCGAAGATGCGCGCGTGCAGGTCGATGATGTCCCACAGGCACCAGTCGCCTATGCTCAGCTTGTCACCCAGCAGGTAGGGGCCAGCGATGCGCTGCAGGGGTGGCGGCGGGGGGTGCGGGGGTGTGCGCAGGCAGGGTCAGGTAGGGGAACAGCGGATGTGCGAAAAACAAAAGCGTTTGGGAAACACATAGCGCGTGCGCCAGGAACTGAGGGAGAGTGTGAGTGTGTGTCAGCACCAGAAGCAGCTCCAGAAGCAGCACCAGGCCATCAGCCCCTCTTGTGCGGATCAAGTTGTATGAGCTTACACTGTTTCAGTGTGTGTGCAGAAGTTACGCAGAGGCCAGCAGAGGTGAGACAGAGGTGTGAGGCAGAGTGTGCAAGGATGAGGCGGCGCTGGTGGGAATGTGATAGGGATATGGTGAGGTATCGCGGGGATACGTCGGAAAAGTGCACATGCCTCCAGGTGCATCCTGCCATGAGGACAGCACCCTGCTGATTGCGTTGTTTCCCTTCACGTCCCTGGCTGCCTTGCGTCACACCACCTTTGCCCCCACCTCCCAGTCCCGGTCACGCCCTGCAGCGTGGCGCCTCCTGAAGTACTAAGCCAGGCCAGGTTAGACTAGGTTAGGCTAGGCCATGCCAGGCTAGGTTTCAGCTCTATATGGTGGGATTACGGTGGGGATACGATGGGGATACGGCGGGGATATGGTGGAGAAGTGCACACACCGCGTGCAGCATGCCTTGTGAGGGCCCTCCCTGTACCTTGATCCCTCCCTCCATGTCCCTCCCTGTCCCTCCCTCCCTCCCTGTCCTCACCTGCAGGAGGGCGCTGAGGTACTGCATGTGAGCGCCGCCGTTGCGCGCGTCCGCGCTCTCCTTGCTCATGTGCGTCGCCCAGTATCTCTCCTTGGCAGCCGGCTCCTGTGCATCACGATACAGGACAGGACGGCGGGTGATGACAGCCAGGTTGGCATGCGTGCATGCAGGTCTGACGTTGCAACGGGCAGAGGGGAGGGAGGTGCTTGGCAGCAGCAGCAGCAGCAGCAGCAGCACCAGGGAGAACCTTGCATGCAACAAGCACAAGTTGCCCGCATGCTGTAGTCTAAGCTCCGGGTGCAGTGGGTGCCAAAGGCGCGCAGCGCTGCTGGGCCTGCCCTGGCGTGCGCTGAGGGAGGGAGCAAGCCAGGTCAGCACGCAGAGGAGGGGCGCTCACCAGCTTGTCGCTGTAGATGAGCCCCAGGTACTTGACACGCAAGCTCTGTCAGGGGAGCAGCACAGCAGCAACCAACCAATGCAGACGTGACGAGCGTAAGCAACAGGCTTCTACACAGGCGGACCAACCCACCGCGCGCGGTCAGGCTTGCACCGCTTGCTGCACCGCAGGGTCTGAGCATTCGCGTGCGTGCGGCCACACGATAACACCTGAGAACCGAATTACATCAAACACAATCTTGCAGCATGCCAGCACGAACAGCAGGCCAAACCGCCCGCTGCAATTTGCACGGTCGCCTTCTGGAACTGGAGCCAGCATGTGCAGCCGACCGATTCTCGGCGACACCGATTCTCGGCTACGGAATGCCACGAAATGACCCACATACACAACAGCCAAGCACAGTGCTGAATGGTGCACTGACAGCAGCACACTGCACTCTCGCAGTCCACGCTCCAGAACCTACTAATGAGGGCCGCACTGCTGGTGTGAGAATTGATGGTGCTTACCTCAACGCCTTCCATCACCATGTCTACCAGGCATTTCTCTGCCTCCGTGTCTCCAGCCTGGTTTAGCTTACGGCCAAGGTATCTGCACATACGTGAAGTCCACTAATAACGTATTCATCTGGAAGAGTGACGATGTGCCCTGGTGTCGCACGACGCGCTTGAACACGAAGAGCCGGAATCATGGTGCTTGACACAGAATATCAGTGGGCTGGGCGACAGATACATCATCTGATCTACTGTCCAGTGGTCAGGTTCTGTGTTGGCATGAACACACTGCATGATCTGCCCCGCACCGAATGATGGTGCGATCCACAAACAGCGCGCCAAGAGGGAACGCTGATATGCCCACGCACGCATACCTGACAATTGTGTTTGACTGACAGATGTCAACATCGCCGTCCACAAGCCTGCCGTGGCAAAGACAGCGTGGGTGCAAACCAACGTGAGTGGTTGAGGCATATTCGCATATGAACGATTCTCACCTATCATCAAGACAGGCAGAGTATTCAGTCGTTCAAGTAAGTTGCAGGCCCAACCTGGGACACTGGCCGAATGGGTAGGCAGCACGGTCTGCCTTCATGGCGGGATAGTCGACGTCCCCGTGTTCCCATTCGCATTTGTTTGCAGACAAGATAAGCCGGGTGACCTGAGGAGTATGCAGGCGATACAGGTTGTCTGACTACACACGTCTGTATACAGGCAGGCACCGTTCTCAAAGCAGTCAGTGCAACTGTGAGCCCTCCCGCACCTCGCCACGGCCACGGACAGGGTAGTAATATAACGTGATCTTTGACATTTTTGAGCTTTAGGTTAACAACTCAATACGTGATGGTGCTATGAAGCATACAGGACCGCGATAAGGACTGAAGGCAACGAGGCATTTTCCCTCATTAGTCAGCATTGCTTGCATGAGGTGGGGCAGGATATGGCAAGACTGTCGCACTGCGGCCAGTGTTGTCGTAGGCCAACCTAGCCCACTTTCAGGCCTTTGTAGATGTCCAAGTGACTTGCAGGCTCGCTTGTTTTGCATCGTGCCTTCTAGGACACTTTGTTGCCATGGAGTGAGCCTCAGCAGCTTTGTCAGAGGCATTCTAGTGCAGTTCACTGGGCTCTTAAGCACGATTCTCAAGGGCTTTTCACCACACAGGCAAGGGTTCCTGGTGGTGTTGAAAAACACCGGTTTTGTTGGGGTGATGCAGAAGCGAAGGCGTGCTCTGCTTGCGCTTAAGCGGACTCGCCCTCCTCCTTCTTGCCAGACTTCTTGGGCAGCAGCACGTTGTGGATGTTGGGCAGGACACCGCCGGACGCAATGGTCACGTGGCCCAGCAGCTTGCTCAGCTCCTCATCGTTGCGGATGGCCAACTGGATGTGGCGAGGGACGATGCGGTTCTTCTTGTTGTCACGAGCCGCATTGCCAGCCAGCTCCAGCACCTCAGCAGTGAGGTACTCAAGCACCGCCGCCAGGTAGACGGGGGCACCGGCACCAATGCGCTCAGCGTACTTG
>BDDA01000155.1:54409-75353 GCA_001662385.1 Chlamydomonas asymmetrica | reverse complement strand
CTCATACGCCTCCCCCCCTTCCCCCTCCCCCGCCGCTGTAATCTGCGCATACCCGTATTTCGCAACCCCCCTTTCATCTGCAGCCCCATACGGCAAAGCAAAGCACGTGATGATGAGGTACTGTATCAATGTATGTGGCAAGCCGTAATTCACCAGCGCCCACCGGGTAAGTCGCGATGATGACTCAACAGCTGCCTGGGCTGTGCTGTGTGCAGCCTCGGGGATCACCACACCACCGTGAAGTGCCCGCTTGCAATGTACAAGCACCCACCGTGCGGCGAGATCAGAGGGCACGTGAAAGGCATGCGCGCGTGTGTGCTTGCAGGGGCGGTGGCAACAACAGGTGCCTGTTATGTGCGTGCGTGTTGCCGTGCAGAGGAAATGCAGGGCGCAAGTGCATAAAGCATGATGTGTTTGTGGTGGTGTGCGCATAGCGAGGCAGGGAGGGCCAGTCGATCGAGCCTCAATATATTCAGCCTAGGTTGTCCTCATGCGGATCGGACGGTAATTCCATTTGTTAAATGGCATCACTGGCTGTGACCGGGCCCTCACCCGCCTGCCTTGCGCATGCGAACATTAAATGCACGGATTGCATGCAATGCACACGCCCACACGCCTGCCATGCACAAGCTCCCCCAATCCTGGAAGGCTAATGACAAGGAATCTCCACCCCCCTCCCTTTCCCTCTGCACTAGCACCGCACAAACACAGCCCGCTGTTCGGTGGCCCGCATGCAGGCACGCAGCGCAGTGCACAGCGGGTATTGGACTCAGTACTTCTTAGAGGGTTGATTGGTCTCTCCATTCTGTTTGTCAGTGGATTGACAGATATGTCTTTTCATCAGTGTCCGAGGGGGCACACAAGCTGTGTGAGTGCGTGTGCATATGCTGGCTCCGCCCCGCAGCCCACACCTGACCCTGCCCACCCACCCCTGCCCGCCCACCCCACCTGCAACCTGACGCACAAGGATAGACACACAGGTACAAAGAATGTCTGCACTGCTTGGCACCGGGCATACCACAGCTTTCAAGGCATGATCAGTTTCCTATGAGTGCAGTGGGTGTCGTTCTCAGCCAACACTAGACAGTCAGAGTCAATGCCCCTTGAGGCTACTCCGGCCGTGGCAGGAAGGCTTGGCAGACAAACAGCACAGGTGCATAGAATACACATGCACATACACTGCAAACAGACAGCTGTGCAGTAGGGAAGCGTAAGTGTGTGTGAGCGTTTTTTGACACAGCCGCCATGTGTCAGTATTGGCGGCCGTAACACGTGTCTCGAGTTGCTCTTGCACACAATATGGGGCACTCAAGGCACAGGAATAGGCAAGCATGATGCCCGGGGTTATGAAGTGTGCTTGTGCTTGGCGAATGCTGTTCGGCTTTACGTGAAGCGATTTGGTGCATGTGCCATTGAGACAGGTCAGCCAAAGGCCACAGGAGGAAAGGCACACAGCTGGTTTTGGTATGGCGTAGAGCATTGTGCGCCCTCTATGACACCCATGCATCGACTGAAACGACACGCGGGCAACGCCTTGAGAGGGCAAACATGGCATGTGTTTACCGAGACAGCCCTCGCTGCGAGGAGGTAAGACCGGCTCACCTGACAAGAACGCTGCGAACGAGGGTCCAAACCCTACGGCAGGCGCGGCGACGCATAACCAAACAAGACGGGCGGCGGCTTTTCGATCAATCGGAACCAAATTCAGGTGGAAAGGCGAGAATGTGGAGCGTGCCAAGGCTTGAACTTGGTAGGCGTGGCCTGCCACCCGCGCTCTCTGGATTACAAAGTCGCGAAGTATTCAAGCGGTCGTAGAAGTGGGAACCGTGGCACGGCACATAATATAGCAAATTGTGCAACCCCAACCCAATCCCCTGGACGCCTGGACATGCAGTGGACATGTAAGACCATGCAAAGCACAGCTGGTATTGAAGCAACGTTGTTTGGTGTTGGGCGTTCCTGTTGGCTTTGGTTCCTGGCTCTGGCATGGCCTTGCCCCTCCTACATGGAAGTATGGAACACAATGCCTGTCTGACGACGTTTGTCGCTTGCAGACGGAGAATTGGGAGTGCTTGAGCCTGTGAATGGAACGTGGGAAAGTCGCCTGAAACCTGACCAACAGACCTACTTCCAGATGCAGTTGCACGCTTCAGGGAAACTAGGTGCTGAAAGTGCGACGCGTGCAGATAGTTAAGACGCGCTGCCCGAATGCATTTAATGCATGCGTGTGCATCCTTGTCCCTTGCATGCAAAAGTCACGCTTGATGCGGGAGCCCATGTGCAGGTCCCGGTCGAGTAACAGGGGCACAGGGCATGACATGGATGGCATGCAGGTGCGCAGGGCTCCCATAGGTTGCTTGCACAGGTGGAAGGGTGGCACGGGCACAGCACATGCCTGTGTTCAAAGAGTTATGAGGGCTCATCATGGATCACAGCCGCACGCATGTTCTAAAACAGTCGGTGTATGAATGCTACGTGCACAGCCACAAACACATTTGGCTTGGGAGGATTTGTTCATGCATATGCGCGCACAAGAGGCAAGCCGCGCTTTTGCAGGTGCAGCAGGAAAATGGCCGTGGTTTGATTTCCAATTATGATGCACCATTGCGTTACAGCGCCAGCCCCTTAGTGTTTGCTGTAGAGTTGGCGGCCTTTTTATTAGTCAGCGGTGCGAGAGCAAAACATATCACGCCGGACTGCCCCGGAATCCCATGCCCCGGAATGCCCCGGAATGCCCCGGAATGCCCCGGAATGCCCCGGAATCCATGCCACTCGGCGAAGCTGCGCCTGGAGTATATCCTTACGTGGAATGTGTACTGCATATGCCGGTATGTGCATGAGAGGCACATGCTTCAGGTGTCACGAGGTTTATTTGCACGCTCCCATGGCCGCGGTGCGTGGTGCGTGCCGCTCAGCATCTATCACTGTCAGCGCCGGTTGGCACATGAGACCTGGCGCTCCAGCTTGACGCTGTCCCACACCTGCGGGCAGCAGCAGCCCCACGCGTGCGCGCATGGTTCAAGCACATGTGAGTCGCCTGTTTCCAAGTGTTCACGTTCATACTCATGATGACATACTGCAGTACAGTTGCGCCTGTATGTATACACACTGGGGCTTCAACCTTGCACATGTGTGGGACTGCTGGCATTGGTAAATGGTGTCGGCTCCGCACCCTGTTGCAGCTTTGAGCGCGTGACCGCCGTGTACAGTGCGTACGTTCATGCATGCTGATCCTACCGCGTAGTCACGTGCCCCGCACTGCATCAATGCATTCCACCGCCGCCACGCTGCTTCTCCCCTCCCGCTCCCCTCCCCCTCCCTCCGTCCACCTCATGCCCATACTTCCCTCCAGCCCAATCACAGCATGCCCCTCTGCGGCGCATGTCACTCCCCTCCATCGGCGTGCCTGCCCTGATCAGCCATGCACGTGATCAGAAGTGTAATGGGCACTTGCAGCACTCGAGTAGCAGATACATGCAGGCCAGCATGATGCTTCTAACCCAACGCTCAGGCCACAGGGCACGGAACGGCACAGAACGGAACGGCATGAACCCCCCCCCCAAACACACAAGCACTCACACATGTACGCACCTCCGCCTTCATGCCAAAGATGTTGCGGTACCACTTGAGGGTGGCGGTGGTGTCGCTGGTGAGCTCCAGGAGGGAGTGGCCAAAGCTCGGGTCACGCACCGCGCTCCACAGCGGCTGGCTGCTCTGGCAGAAGCCCACCGCAGGCGCCTGCGCCTGCTGCTGGCCGCTTAGGCCGCCGCCCGGCGTGGACACAGCGGCGTGGCCTGTGTGGTTGGCTGGCGTGAGCGGGGTGAGCGGCACGAGCACAGGCCCTCCCTTGACCCCTGACGCCGGCTGGAAGGTGACGGCGGCGCATGTGGGTGGGTTGACGACTCGCTGCTCCTCCTTCACCCTTCATGATGCAGCAGCAGCACACGCATGTGATGTTATAAGTGTTATGTTAAGTCAGGTGTGTGTCGGCCAAACGGCCCTTGCTCCCCCCAGATGGGGACCAGGCAAGCAGAAGAGGACATGTACGCCGACCAGGGTGATTTCAAGCTACCAAGTTGGGGCCAGGTACAGGGCTAAGGCGTTGTGAGACGCGTGAGCCGATGCACGACCAAGCCTGGACAGGTGATGCTGTGCATGCCACGGGAACGCTGCCAGCAGTGGCCCCGCCCTCACAATGTGCATGATTAGCAACCCAGCCTGCATATGTCACCGTGATGAACCCATCTCACCATTTGGCCGGGTCCGTATGGTACAGCTCCACAGGGGATTTGCCGTCCGCTTTCAGCAGGGCGCACTGCGGCTTGCCTGTAGCTGCATCAATGTCTGCATGCGGCAGCAATGGATTGATTAGGCGGCGGTTGGCAAGGGCACATGCAGTGACTCACACGCTCGGCAGGATTCACAGGCTGCCCTGCATGCGTGCCGGTCGCTCACCCACTGGTCTGAGCCTCTGGCTATACTGGTCCGGGTGATGTAATCTCTCTCTCTCTCTCTCTCTCTCTCACCCTGACTAGCTGCTCGGCAAAGCAATCACCATCCACAACAAAATGCACCATGGGCCCATACACTGTTTTGCTGCGACGCATTTCGGGCGAGCATACATAGCATCCTCTTCATTGCTGGCCGAGTGTGAACAAGGACAACAACATAGCTCCTCACAGGCAGGCAGGCACCACCGCAGCTTCCTCCTTGCCAGCACTGACGGGGATCTGAACAGCGGCACTTTCAACCAGACAGACACCACTTCAGACACTCATTTTGCTTGCGCATGTATTCTGCATACCGATGTGCCCTCTCAAGTCTGACCCACCCGGACACAGCTTGTCAATCCCCCCCCTGCGCCCTGGTCTCACCATCCACAAAGTCGCGGTCGAGGCCCTCAATGTTGCCGGCGTCCCCCACCACCACCCACATCGGCCCGCACGAGTCCGGCGCGTACTTGTACATGGGGTGAGTGCGCTCGTACGCGTGCACATGGCCGCTTAGCACCAGGTCCTGCGGTGACACACACACACGCAGTGACACACAGCGCCACACAATTGGGGTAGCGGCCTCATATTATGTCATTGCCAAATGCTGTTTGTCGGCAGTGGCACGTACGCTATACGCTGTGCAATGCATGCATGCATGTGACCTGTGCAGCTGTGTGAGGAGTGGCGTAGGTGCCAGGGCACGTGGCGTGGCTCCAGCACGCACGCTGCGCCAACACAAGATCACCTTTGCCCGGCGGCCGCCAGTGGCAGCCTCATGCTGTAACTGTAAGGCCACCGCTTGGAGGTGTTCTGTGAGATGTGGAATGCGAGTGATATGTGCGCCGCGCAGTGTGAGCAATACGTGCCCCCTATGGGATGGGTGTTCACCCTGCTGCTGCCATTACCGTATCCCTCAACCCCAACTCACCACGCCTGCCTTGTAGAACAAGTCCTCGTATGCGGCAAGGAAGCAGTCGTTCTCCTTGTAGTGGCTCACGTAGCTCGCGTACAGCCCCGCGTGCAGCGCCACGATCAGCCAGGGCGTGCGCTTGCGGTCCACAGCCTTCAGCGTCGCTGCAGCCCAGGCATGCTGTGCAGTGCCGGGCCCAAACGCAACGTAGTTGTTGAGGACGATGTACTGCACGGGCCCGATGACTGTGCTGTAGTACAGGTTGCGGGTGATGTTGCCAAAGTTGGATGTGATGCCGGGGACGGGGTAGCGCGCGGAGTACGACTGCATGCACACACCAATGGATCCCCCATTAGGGGAGTTGGGGAAAAATGCAGCATGCATGATGGCATCATGGTGATGTACTGTAGATCATGCAAAAATCATGCATGCCACTGCACCGTAACTGTTTATGCCAAACTGCCACACGCGTAGGCGCACAGGACACGGGACACGCAATAATGGCATGGCATGACGAG
Organism: Chlamydomonas asymmetrica; assembly: GCA_001662385.1. NCBI lineage: Eukaryota > Viridiplantae > Chlorophyta > Chlorophyceae > Chlamydomonadales > Chlamydomonadaceae > Chlamydomonas > Chlamydomonas asymmetrica. The sequence continues at coordinate 69,432 of BDDA01000155.1, read as the reverse complement.
CAGTGTACGTACACCCTTGCAAATCAATAGTACTTGCATTTTGGGAGTCTGCCGCAAGGGGAACAGCAACACACGAAACCAAACATGGTTATCAATAGCATCAGGGCCAGGATCAGGGCTGGAGAATCAATGAATCATTCGATTACGGTACCTGGAAGGGGTAGTTGGTGGGGTATGAGAAGTCTATGGAGGTGGGGTTGCGTGCCGCAGCAATGCCGCTGTCCTCAATCTCATGGTTGCCTATGAGGTGCAGCGCGGGGACGGTGCTCATCAGTGGCTCCATCAGCACCGCCTCTGAGTCCCAGCGCGCCTGCTGGGTGCCGTTCTTGGTCTTGTCCCCGTCTCGGTTGAGCCGGGAGGCTGAGTACATGTCGGCGTACGCGAGGTCTGCGGGCATCAGTAGAACCACCCATAAGGATGCATGGCTGACACATCCACCTCTCGATTTATCCTACGTCAAGAAGACGGGAATCCCACACAATAGCGTGGTGGCTGGCAGGATTGATTTTCATGCCTGCACTGTGCACAAGCGCACAGCATCTTATGTTTTCTTGATTGGCCCCTCCTGGCCAGCCCCCTATTGCGATACCGCACCTCCGAAGTCCAGCAGGACCTGCGGCTTGTTGGCGAGGAGCTGGTCGCGTGTCGCGCGCGAGAAGGCCGTCTGGCCGATGTCGCCCATGAGGCCGAGGCGTAGCGGGTAGGTGCCGGCCGGCCGCACTCCGCTCAGCGGCCTGCCGCAAGCCACAATTCGCCATGTATCGTGCAATGCGCATAGATGGCATCCGCACACCGTGGCAGTAAATGCAGTCGATTGTATTGGATGGCTGAAGATTCGAAGGACAGGCTCAACATGTGGTATGCCACTATGTCAGGTGCGGTGGATGGATGGACGCAGCAAGCCGCCTTGCGTGAAGCAATAATGCAACATGCATGCAGCATCGATCCATGCTTCAGTGAACTTTGCCAGTGCACCGCATCAATGCACGGCTGGAAAATGCTGCATCAGCCTGTTCAGCCGTGCGCCGACACGCGCTGTTTGTGTGCATCCACACACAAGGGCTGTACACGCACTCACGTCTTGGGAGGCAGCGTGGTGAAGCTGCTCTGCCGCGAGGGCGGCTTGGTTGTTGCGCTTGTGGCGTTGTGTGCTGCCATCAGCCACACGCGGTAGTAGTAGCGGGTGCTGGGCCACAGGCCCGCCACCACCACGTGGCTGATGATGGGGGAGCGGTAGCTGCAGGGGGGGACGTGACGTATGGGCATAGGGGTAGGGGTAGAGGAAGGGGCAGGGTGAGGGGGAGCGCCGTGCATAAGCGCATGACATGGATACTGAAAGGAAGGCATTAAAGAATGGCTGGATCAAGCAGCAGGCCAGGCCCTGATAAGCCGGGCGGGGTCATGGTTGTGTGTGGTGGTGGGCTGTGGTGGGCTGTGGTGGCGCACAGGGGTGATGTGAAGTGGAGGACAGAGGTCCAGGGGGCAAAGGAGGAGGCAGAGACAGATAACCTTGGTTTTGGGACAGATGTTCCGCAGCTCACACCTCATGGCTCCATGCCGCGACTACTCGGTCTCTCACACGCACACTTGGACCTGCTGAGTGCTGGCGTATCGTGTCAATTCACCAGCATAACATGCGATCAAGGCGAGGGCCATCCCACCCGAGTACTCGCACATGTGGCACGCGCTACCCCCTCCTATGACGCTCTCCTCGACCCTCCCCCCCCTGCCTGCCTGTGGTTGTAGTTGCCGCTTTCGTGCGTGAAGGCGCGTGTGTAGGTGATGGCGCTGCCGCTGAACGTGCAGGGCCGCGGGCCCCGCACAGAGCTCTTGGGAGGGCACAGCGCGTAGCTCGCAGGCCCTACACGCACACACCAGGATGTGGAGCGGACGATTGCGTTGGGCTCGCATGCGCTTGGCGGTTGCTTGATGTGCCGTTGGTCATCATTCATCAAGCACACGCAGCCTCCTGTCATCGCTGGTAGATTGGCTAGATCCGCTACAGGGATGCGGCCCTGATAGTTGACGGCACCGCGCTGTGTGCAGGCCAAACGGATGTGCCGACAACAATGCCATGCATGCATGCATGCACGCAAGGATCGACCGCCCCTGATGGAGCCAAGCCAGTCAGTCAGTCACCAACAGGCAATGCTGTTGCATATCGCCATCAGTGCGTGGGGGCCGTTTGGCCGACACGTTCCTGACTCAACATAACATAACCCGGTCAGTGACTGCTGGGGCGCCCAGTGCAGAGCTGCAGCGATGCTGCAGTGATAGGCGGCCCCATGCGTGCATCTGAGCCCTGCTAGCCATTAGCGGCTTCATTGCGTTGTGCAGTCCTGCGGTGGTGTTGCGGGCTGCCAAGTGTGCTGTAGGCATTACAAGTGGGTTGCTTGCGCGCACCTCACTGCAGATTTTACCTGCTGATGCTTGTATATTGTTCTTGGTAGATATGGCCACAATAGGCTTCATGTAGGCCAGCCCGGGAGGCTCTGTGAGCTGGTCTGCAGGGCCTGTCATGGACTGACCCGCCAGCCTGCATGCATACCAAGTGGAGGGGTAGTGGAGGCGTGTGTACGTGCACATGCACAGCCGCCAGCCAGCAGATGAACAACAGACGGACATAGACTGCTAAAGGTGCACACGAACGAACGGATGAGGCATCCTGCGAAGTTTCACAGGTATGTGTGAATCCGGTACATGTTGGTGATTGTGCATGAGCCTGCTCACTTGCCACTGTGAAGCTACAAAACAGCTGCAATCGGTCCCCCATCGCCCCCCGCTGCTGCCCGCGACACAATTGTGCACATGTGCATGCAACGCGCCGTCTCATGCCATGAGCCTCTCTGAGTACCGTGCTGCTGAACAATTTTAGCCAGGCCGGGGCGCCTACTACGGCAGTGCTGAGCTCACTCCTGCATGGCATATTGGCGTCATACTGCATGTCAGTATACCCACTCTGCACTCACCAGGATATAAGGTACGTGCCGAGTGCAGTGCCCTGTGGATATGGGCCGGTGAGGTGAAGGCCATACGGCGTGCCGTCGGTCGGCAGGCGCAGGCTGGGGTCGCCCCAGGGGATGTCCTCCATGACGCCCTCCGTGGTGGCGTTGTTGGTGCACACCTCGCCCATCGGGCCGTTGGCGGTGGTGTCGTTGCAGCCGCGGCTGACGTGCTCCCATGCGGAGACCCCGACCTGCACCAGGCCGCATGACACCACCCACCCGGTACAGCCGGCACACTCGGTCAGCTGAAGCCCAAGACAGGTGCAGACTAGAGCAGGTAACGCAAAAAATCACAGGGTTGATGTGGACGAGTTTAAACACAGTTGGTGGTCTTGTGGCTCCTGTTCTCTTTCGGTGCGTGTCGCAATGGCTGCATCTGCTCGGACCTGACATGAGTTCTGAACCAAGCAGCGAGAAGCGGAGTGAGAAGCTGTCGGCCCCACAGCCCTCTGCACAGTTTCAGCTGTAAAGCTTCTCATATGTACCGGATACCTTGGACATATGCACGCTGAGGCGCTTACCTCGGCTATCAGCTTGCGCAAGGAGGGGTGCGATACACTGCTTAGGGGGCCCACATGCCGCTGAGGCTCCAGCCTGACTGCACGGGCCCAGGCCGACGCACAGGAGCTTGTGAGGCACAACACTGCAGTTAGCCACACAAGCGCTGCACGGGCCATTCCTGTTGCAGGCAGCGTTGAGGGCAGGGAAGGCGCACGTCACACAGTGAACAGCGTTGCGACAGTTGGTCACGCCTCGCGCCAGCAATGTGACGAGCCTGTCTGCTGTGGCTGTAGGGAAACAATGACATAGTCTGTACTCCACACTGAAGCATGCATCAAGAGCAAGTGGAATGGTACCGGATCAAGCGTGTGATACGTATCTGCAGCATCGAAAGGGAATATTCCGACAGCATGGTGGGCTCGCTTGGACCTGAATTGTGATGCTTGGAACCCACTCCCAGGCTGGGATCCAGGTACAGTATGGCCTCTATCCGGCCGCTGCCCTTGCGCCACCGCTGTGGTGGCATAAACGCTGCAACGCTGTGTGTACACGCCAGGTGTCACACTAGCAGCAGCACCAGCAGGTGACGCCTCACCACTGACAAATAAACTGCTGGCCTCCCATATGCTGCTTTAATACCACAGAACGATAACCACGCCGTGTGCAAGGCTTTTACCGCAAGCTCTCTCTGGGCCGAGGACGTCGCTCAACGGTTCATCATCCTGCAACGTGCTACACAGACCTGAAGCGCCTCCAAGAAACCAACAGTACGCGCAAGCCACCTGCCTAACACCTTGCAGCCGCTGAGTTGTATGCAACCAGGATGTTGTGAAAACTGTTATCTTTGGGGCCACGGACCACAAGTGTGAAGCTGCTGACAGACGCTCTTGCGGCTGCCCTACGGAGGTCACGCTGGTTTGAACACTGGACCTGGCTGCATTTCACAGTCAGTGCTGGTTCTAAAAGCCACCACCGTCACCTGGCGGCTCTCAAGCCGGTGTTGTCTCCGTGCTTGCCCTATGTACTTTGAACTCGGTGGTCACGCAGCTTGCCTGTCCTGATGTTGTGCAAGTACTGCTGCCTGACTCCTCTGACCCAATCCAGGCACCCTCAGTGACAACCCCAACTGTGGGTTTGCTGCTCCACTCCAAGGTCGTTACGGCGGTGCGGCCCGTATGTCGCCCTTCGGCAGCACAGCTCCCCAACAGTGGCTGGCCGCATGTGTGAAAGGCAAGCAGCGCGTTGGACGTGCGCGTGCACGGGTCGGTGGCAAGTCGCTGGGCGGCTGCCATATAGCGCGGCAACTCGCACGCACACTGTGGCAGCACGACAGCACGCCCACCAAGCAGCCTTGCGTCGAGCGCCCCGCACATCACAAACGACCGTGACATACAGTCGTATTGTTTCAGCACAGTAAATGGTCTAAACACTGTCTGCCCATGGCTGTACAGCATGGACAATGAACATGCGCAGGCAGTAATACCACTACACAAACACACTAAAGCGCACCGCGAAACATGTCATGGAGCCGACACTAGCCAGTATGAACACGCTCAGATGGATGGTATAGGGTCGTGCACGGGATCATGGGCGTGCTCCCAAAAGCCTCAAAATGCAAGACAACATGCCAAGTCCTTGGCCACGCAAATTTCGACATGCACATGCTAAATACCGTATGTGCACGTTGCTGCGTCCCTGCTGTGCCCCCAAACAGTGCTCTCGCGCTGAGCCTGATTGCTGACCTACGTCACAAACACAACCTAACAGCACCCTTGCAGTACTGATTGGTAAACAAGAAGAATCCAAGCGCAGCAGTTAAGTATGTCAGGGCCTCATGTGAAAACCTGCAACATTCTTCGTCGCACTGGACAAGCAGTACTCCTACTGAAGTATAGGTCTGGAGTGGGGGCGGATCCCAGGTGCTGTTCCCGTTATGGGATGAGGTCGACCACACCACAATTATACGCTTCTTGCCGTGACCGTGAGGCAAGCACTGCATAATGATAAAGAATGTACAGGCGCGATGCGTGGGGATGGGGCTTGCACCATGAATTTATAACGCTGACTGCAAAGGCGGACAATGGCGAACGAGCGCAGGCAGTGGTGAGGGCAAAGGCCAGCATTTCCCCCAGGCAGGGGAAGGGAGGGGAGGTACCTGGACACAATCAGAATCTGACACTGCCCACACCACAGCGCACAGTCCAGGCTGGTTGTGCGCACGCAGCCAGTAAACCTCCGAAGGCTTGAGGCGTGCAGATGCACCGCTGCCCTCGTGCCAACACCAGCCGCCACACCGAGCGCAGCCCCCGTACCAAACACACTGCTGACTAGGACTCGTTGCATGCGCTCATTGCAGCTGGCCGCCACCTGCCGCCTGACCAGGTTGCTGCGGTGCAGCCGCGGGGGCATAACCATTCCAGCCCGCCTCGGCACCAGCCGAGCGCCATCGTGGGTCGCTGCCGCCAGGCGCCGCCGCTGCCGCCGCAGCAGGGGGGCCTGCAGATGGGTACGCCAACTCACTCTCCAGCGGGCGCGGCTGCTCACGCACAATCCAATCGTCCACGCGGCGTGGGCTGCTGCCTGCGCCGCCGCTGCCGCCCCCGGCTGCGCTGGTGCGCTGCGGACCTCCTGCAGCGCCCACGCCCGCCCCGCCACGGCCCTGCTGCTGCGGCGGCTGCTGGGGCGCCGCTTGCTGCTGGGGCTGCTGCTGCGGCCAGCCTGCGGGTGCTTGCTGCTGCTGCTGCTGCTGCTGAGGTTGCTGCTGTGGCCAGCCTGCGGGCGTCGGCTGCTGCTGGGGCTGTTGGGGATATGCGGCCGGCGAACTGCGCTGCTGCTGCTGCTGCTGTGGTGGTTGCTGCATGGGCGCCCTATCCGCCGGCATTCCACGCGGCCCTGCAGGCGCACTCGGTGGCGCGTTGCCGCGGAACCTGGGATCCAGCGGCGCCCCCCCTGGACCGCCAGTGGCAGCGCCGTACTGCTGCTGTGGCCGTGCTTGGGGTCCGCCAGCTTGCGGCGGCGCATATCCCGCAGCGTAGCCCTGCTGCTGCTGCGGCGGCGGGGGGCCATAGCCGGGCTGTTGCTGCTGCATCGGCGCGGCGTAGCGCTGCTGCTGCTGCTGCATGGGCGCCGACGGTGAGGGGGCAGATGTGCGGCTGGGGAGGGCAGCGCGGGGTGCTGCGCCGTTGCCGTTCATGCCTCCGCGCGCACCACCGCCTTGCTGCTGTCGCATATACTCGTCATACGTCATGCCGGTCTGCGCCTCCCACATGCGTATGTCGGCCTGCCACTGCTCTGTGCTGTATCCTGGTGGCAGCAGGGCGGTCTCCTTCCTGTAGCCGTCTGGGAGTGCCAGCTGCGCCGGGCGCGTCTGGATTGAGCGCAGGATCGCGGGGACCGCACCCAGGATACCCTCCGAGTCCTTAGTCTCCATGGCGCGCGCCTCGTTGTTGACGATTATGCCGCCAAATCTGCAAAGGTCAAACGAACGGTTGTTTATGTATGCTGACGTGAAAGACCCAGTTCTAATGTTCGAGAATACAGGTACCTCTGGCAATATGACGCCGTCCGGCGCGCAGGGCCACCCGGCATAGCTGTGGCTTCTGCTGGCTTACCCTATGCTGTCGATGGCTTCGATGGGCAGCGAGAAGCAGTCAAAGAACGAGATGGGCAGGAAGTTCAAGCCAAAGTCGTCGTATACGATGCGGCTGAGCTGGCCGTTGTCAGGGCTGAAGGAAAAGTCACGAACCTGCGTAACGACCGCACCAGCACAGCGTTGGCAAAGTGGTTAGGCTATTAACCAGCCTTGCATATCTCACACCATCTTAAACCAGGTCATCAACTGTGAGCTTTGGGTTTGTCGCCCGCAAGTGAGCATTTTGTGCACACTGACCTTGCCCAAGAACACGCCGGAGCGTGTGCGGACCTCCAGCCCTATCAGTTGCACAAAACCGTAACGACCGTCCAGCTGCTGTGCATCCAGAACTCTCTCATCCTCCACCAACACAACGTCGCCGATTTGGGACAGCGAACTGAGCGGCATATTGCCGTATTTCGCAGTGCCCACGGTCTTCTTTTCCTCAAGGTCCAGGGAGACAACCTCGTAGCGCTGGATATCGATCCAGAAAGCACCCACAAGGCCCAGGCTCTTGCCGAAGCTGCGAGTGATGACTTGCTTGCCGCTCACTTGCGAGCTGTACAAAAACACGGGTTGTGCGCGGGCGACGGGGTAGTATGGCCTCCTGACTAGTGCCATTTGGTTCATCTCAGGCTGTTGCGAAGCATAGCTTTGCCTGCCTCCCTGAGGAGAGGGGCCAGGCATGGGCTGGCCTGGTGGCTGCTGCTGCTGCATGGCCAGCACAACCAGGGCTGCCTGCCCTGCCTTGCTGCGCGGCGCCTGCGCAAACCCGAGTGCTGGTCGGGCTGTCACGAGAGGGCACACGCCCCTGCCAACTGCGTTGCTCGCGTGCCAGGCAGGAGTTTGCGCGGGCGCAGAGCCCAGCCGCATCGAACTCAACATATTGGTCAACTTGCGGTTCAAGTGATGTCAGTCAAGCAGCCGGGCAACCTAACTGACCCCTGACCACTATAAAGTGAAGTATCTGTGGGTCATACATGTAAGACAGGTGCTTGGGGACACGTCTTGAAGTGTGTCGGCGGCGACGCCGCAATGCTCAACTTCGCGCTGACGGTGCAATTTTCAAAGTGCATGACTTGCCCTCCCTCCAAACCATCAATGTACATCACAAGGGCGAAGTTAAGTGTGCACTCTCCTTATCATAATTTCACTAGCACCGCTTCTGCCCATAAAAACTTGCTGCGTGGCCGAGTGACTTTGGCCAAGCGTCCGCAATTTGTCTAAGAACGGATACAAAGACTCGCTGCTCTTCCTATACAACAGCTTATATACACAGCCATACGCAGCTTTTGGCCCAACTGCAGAGTGGATGCGGGGCGGCTGGGCGCCAGTGGTGCACGCTGCTGCGCTCAAAGACGCCTGGCCGCTCTTCTAGGCATAGCTAATGCGTAGACAACGATATCAATGCGCACCAACAGACTTACGGGGCCATCCCACCTTACGGCTCTCGCCCCGCCTGGAATCCAGCAAATGGGAGTGCTGCAACGACGCCCGCCACGACGATGCGTAGCCCCCAGCAGCCCCTGCTTTGTGAGCCAGCGTAGCGCCACCCCAGCGCGTGGCCAGAACGCAGTGACAAAAGACTCTCTGGACGGAGTGGACAGGCTGGGCCTGGCTCGCTCCACCGACAGGCCGCGTGTCGACCCGTGCCAGCTGCCACGCCACATCGCAGTGCGTTGACGTGCGCTTACCACGCCATACCCTGCGCACGTAACGTGCTCTGCTTCCTACATCCCACATGTTCTGCATGTCCATGCCTGCCTCCGCAAGGCCAATCAATTTTGGGGCTTGACCCACATCGGACCAGCCACCAACCTGTTGGTGGTCGCTGCAGGTGATCATGGATGGCAACTACCGGTGGGCGGCGCAGCGCATGCTCCCCTGGACTGCTGGCCACGAGGCGGGCGTGTCAGTGCTCAAGGACGTCGTGGCGGCGTGCAGGGAGTGGGGCGTGCCAGCGCTGACGGTGAGTGTCAGTCACCACTCAGCACACGCCACCGCGCACCTGTACCTCCCTCACGCACAGCTTACATCGCACCGCCGCACACCCAGCGCTGCCCTGACCACGCGACCCTGAATCCTAAAAAGCGAAAGGAGCTGTTTTGTGTAGGAAAGCTGCGGGCTGGTACAAATTCTGCACGGCTGCGCGTGCTACATCGTGGCCAGGGCGTGTCGCAAGCTGAGCCAGCGGATATGCCTTTGTATGTTATCTCGCTCAGGGGTAGCACGACGACACCCTTCCAGAGCATGTTGCAAATGGCTCTGGGATGCCGGCACGGACGCGCATGCTGTTGCGCCTGTGGCACTTGTGCCTCAGCTGAGGGCGCGTGTGCACCTCGTACAGCGTGTGGCTATGCACTCATGTGCACCACCGCACTGTCACGTGTGGGGCTATGGTGCCATGCAAGCGTGCTCAAGCCTTCACAGCGCACGCGTGCATGCACGCTCGCACCTTCAGCGCGCTGGTGTCAGAAAGAGGCGCCCATGGGGCCATGCAGTGTGATTCCCGTGCGGCCATGCAGTGTGCAAACCCATGCGCAAGGATAGGGACTGCGCCTGACGACATCGCGCGTGCGTGCGTGCGTGTGCATGGCGGGCGCAGGTGTACGCGTTCTCGCAGGAGAACTGGTCTCGCGGCGAGGCCGAGGTGTCCTTCCTGATGGCCCTCCTGGAGCGCTCGCTGGCCGCCGAGGTGGACGCGCTGCACCGCCAGGGCGTGAGGCTGTCCTTCGCTGGAAACACGCAGCGCCTGGCACCGGCGCTGCTGGCGCAGATGCAGCGGTGAGCGAGAGCACTGCACTGGCACAATTTTGGGAGGGGCTTCCCAGGGGTCAGGCCCGTGGGTGGGGTCTGCACACAGCTGGGGTGGTGTGTGCAATCCAGTGTCCTTGTGTTGCTTGGCCTGGCAGCAGGGGAGGTGGAGGCGCGTCGCTGTCCGCGTCCTTGGCGTGTTCCGACTTGCGTTTGTCAAATGTGCCCATGTGCACACGTCGCAAGGTCAACGCACGGAGTTGGTAGCAACGTCCCAAAGCAAGGAGGGGCACGCACATGCTTCTGTGTACAACTACGCTGGTGTGTGGAGCCTGCCGCTCTCAGTACCCTTTGAATGCACCACCCTGTCCGGAGCGCACAGCAGCGTGCAACATACACACTGACGTGGGTGTTCTACTGACACGCACCCTGCATGTGTTTTGAGCTGAGCGCACACTCACCCAGGGGGCGACCGCCACCTGACATGTGCTCCTGGACAACGATGTGCGTGCAATGCCCTACGCAGTGCGACGGAGCTGACCCGCAGCAACAGCGCGCTGCACCTCACAATTGCGTTAAGCTATGGCGCGCGGCAGGATATCCTGCAGGCGGTGCAGCAGCTGGCCACCATGGTAGCGCACGACACGCTGGCGCCAGAGCAGGTGACCGCAGCGGCTTGCCTTGACTTTTCATGATGTCAGACAGCTTGCATGCGTGTCAATTTCCCCACGTTCCCATCTTGCAAGTCAGACACAAGTTGCGATTTGGGTCTCCGGCCTGGTCATTCTTGCTGGTTGTTGTGGCACAAAGTTCATGCACGCCGTTCAGGCTGGTAACAATCGCCATGCGAGCTGCATGCGTGCATGCCTGAGGTGCAGGCTTGCGTGGGTCAAAAATGCGTGAAGCCCCTGCTTCTCAGTTGCTTGTGCGCCCTGCCATGCACGTGGACAACGCCACATCACCCTATGGCCAGCTTCACCACCGCCAGTGCTGAGCATGCTTCTGCCTGCCATCGCATGGTACTCTGCCTGCTGCATGCAGATTACTGAAGAGGTTTTTGAGCAGCAGCTGTCGACACACCCCGCACTGAGGGAGGTTGGGCCGCCAGACCTGCTGATACGCACCAGCGGAGAGCAGAGGCTCAGCAACTTCATGCTGTGGGAGCTGGCCTACACAGAGCTCTGGTTCACACACGTGCACTGGCCTGACTTCAGCCGCCGAATGCTGCGTGACGCGCTCGAGTCGTACACGCAACGCGCACGCCGGTATGGGCGCCGCACGCTGGATGGCTGAGTGGTGGTCGCCATCCATGTGCAGCAGACTCTCTGTGTCGACTTTGCTGGTGCTGTGATATGGAGGCGTGTCTTTTGCTTGACAGATGAAACTGTAAGCTGCCTGGTCCGTGCCGCCTGCCAGTGTATGCATGGTCTGCTGTTCATGGTGTTCGGAAAGCAGCCAGGCTGCGCTGACGCAGCAGCGCCAACAGGTGTGCGTCTGTCGCATCCAGGTACTGCCCTGCTGCTGGTGCTGCTGCTTAGCTCCGTTAGCCATGCTGATGGGCAAGCACGAAGACCTGCCATTCACTCCGCCGGCGGGTAAGTTTGGACACGAGGCGCAGTTGTTGAACCGCAGAGCTTACAAGAGACCAGAAACCTCCCGCTAAGGCAGTGCTGCTAAGCAGCCTCAGCCACACTGTGACGGCAACCAGCCGCCGACCGTCCGCTGACCAACACGCTCCAGAACGCTGTTTGGCTGCGTCCAGGCTGTTTAATCGAACAGGCTGCAAGCAAGGCAGAAACACAATGACAGCGTCAGGCACCTCAGTCTCCAGTTATGCCCTAAGACACGTGGTTTTGCAAGACCCTCCACGGCTGCCAGAACCACAAGCACAGTAGTGCTACAAAGACCCAGAGTTTGCTTTTTCGACCTCAACACTATGCACACCTGAAGCCCATGTCCTCCTCCTCAGAGGGCTCCTCCTTCTTGGGGGCCTCCTTCTTGGCGGCGGGGGCAGCAGCACCGGCCGCGGGGGCGGCAGCAGCGGGAGCAGCACCGCCAGCGCCAGCTGCTCACACACAACGCAGCGTGCAGATATTTGACACGAATGCAACGTTAAGGGGTCGGCAGGAACACGCTTGCGCGCATGACAAGCCAGTCCAAGCCACGGCAGTCGCCTGACGCACCGCATATGAATAACTAGGAAGAAAGCGACTTGCCACAAAGACACCAGACACACCCGTTGCAACCAAAGTCTTATTGGAACCCTTGTGCAAAAGGTAACACGGCACACAAGTGTATTAATGCTCCCTACTTCAAAACATTACACAGGAGACTCACGGGCGCCGACGTTGGTGATCAGCTCCTCGATGCTCTTCTTGGCGAAGAGCTTGGCAAAGAGGCTGGGCCAGTAAGCGTCGACGGGCACACCGGCGGCCTTCACGATGGTGTTAATGTTCTCGGCTGCGCAGGCAGAGACCACAGCAAATGTGAGACCATCCCGCTGTTGAGTGCGCTGCTCGCCAAAACATCCATGGCAACTGTTGTAATAACGAACAAGCCGACGGCGCGCTCACCAGTGATGTCCAGGCCATCGTCCTGCAGAATGAGAGCTGCGTACACGCAGGCAAGCTCGGCGGTTGCCATCCTGAAAGATGTTTAAGCCGGAAAAGGCACTAACAGGAATACAACAACCGTGGTGTCGGGGAGGGAGGGCGCAGCTGTGAAGCGTGGGACATATACCAAAGAAAGCCGGGCGGCTGCATAGCTCCAGGGGTTGGTTGCCATGAATCGGGCCAAGGTTTCCACCCTTCAATGCCAGTCCGCGGATTGTTCCCTCCACTACCCTCCTGACGATCAGAGCACGCAGTCTTGCTGGGCTATATTGGACGTGCCCACTTTGTTGATGGTACAACTTACGCGTTCACCCCTCAGAGCATTCTTGGCGTGACCTCGGTGGGCCATTTGGTTGCCCTACTCAGCAGCCCTGAGTGTTGGAAGGCCTGTGTGTACCCCAAGCATGTACCGTTAGTGCTGAGTTAGGCACCGACACGCTTCTTGGTGCTGCTCGGACAGCGCAGGCGCTCCGACCACCAGCACCTAGCACCTGCAAGGGATAGAGGCAGCAACACGTAGCACAGCAGCTGGACAAATGGCGAAAATGACCCTTAAGACATTTGCAGGCCTGCCATCGTTCATGTTCTCTGTGGGGGTGTTTTACTGGAGCACAGCAATAGGAGCTGTACTGGGGCGCATAAAGGTCTTTGACTTCAGCAGTCCCCGGAACGACTGCTATGAGTGGTGAGTTGGCGTGGCATGCCTTTATGTAGCACTGCATGCGTTTTTTGTAGGTTAAGTATGGTTGCATGCACGCACCGAGCCGCACGAGTGCTGATCGCTGTCTCCATGCATTCTACTCGAGTGTGTGGTGTTTGCTGCCTTGCATAACAGGTCAAGAACTCTAATGCACATCTTCCGTGTCAAGGTGCTCAAATATGGCAACCAAGGATTGTGCAAGGAGGGAACCCCCTTGTACTTGGTGGGTGGGCTGTGGCTCCGCACGAGTTGGGTTCATATGTACCAGGTGCTGTTGCTGTCAATATGACTAGCAGTGTGCAGCTAGAGCTGAGCCTACCTCCAAGCCTGCCTCCACACATCCGTGCGCCGTATGTAGGGCAACCATCGGAGCTGGGCGGACTTTTTCGTGGACGTATACCTTACGCAAGGCAGGGCTGCACTGATGAGCAGGTGGGTGGCATACACCTTGCCACTCACAAGGTCTGTGCTCGCTGTGACTTGGTGTGGAGCAACTACAGCACACCACTTTAAGCGCTGGGAACGCTGGGAAGGTTGTGTTTCAGAGCGCTACCAAAGCGCAACAGTCTTGCGCCACAAAGCAACACGCTTGCAGCACGCGGCTCGTGCAGCCTGTCAGCTGTCTGTCAGTGGTTATGCTTTACCTGTGCACACCCCGTGACCTTGTTGCAAGCCTATGGCCTGTTGCCTGCGGTGGCGCTCGTGCCTTGGGCGGGCGTGCCCCAACAGGTGGATGGTATTTATCGCCTTCCCAGTGTTTTGCGCTGCGGCCATGGTGCTGAAGGGCATCCTGTTCTTCAAGCGTGGGACAATACGTGACAAGGAGGTGAGCCTGCTGCGGTGCGCTCGTGCACCTGCGGTGGATTCTGTTGGTGATTGGAGTCCAGACCTTGATCCGTGTTTCACAGTGTCCCTGCAGCCATTGTGCACTCCCTGGATGATGGGTGATTGGGTGCGACTGCTCTGGTATTGCCTGAGAGCTCTAAGCTGGGTATACACATCAGTGTGTGATTCGACCGTCACTCATGCTAGCCCGGAACATGCAGTACTTCTCTGACGCACGCTTCTGCCTCCCCCGCACAGAGACATGCCAGCTGCAAGTTCGGAAGGGCACAGCACGGTGGCACCGTCAACCACTGCTTGGTGCATGCACTGCTGATGCTACTGCTGCTGTATGTGCACGGCGGCCTGCCAACAAGCAGCAACTGCATGGCACCTTGGTGTGATTGAGCACGTGCATGCGCTCGTGCATGAATTTCTTGCAGGCATTCAATGCTTGGTTGGATGAGACGTTGGGCAGCAATCTGGTGCCTGGCTTCATGGTCTATCCAGAAGGTACGAGCTGACAAGTTTACACATATGCGCCACGCCATATGCAGCATTCTTGATGACATGGGAGCATGGAGTCCAGGCAGAGGTGTGGACCAAACTGTGCATGCGTCCGATGACGTGCATGCGGGCCGCATAAAGGGCGATTGCGGTGTGGAGCCTCTGCATAACACCCTCAACTTCAGCACTTGGTGACTTCGTGCACACTTCTGGTGGACCCATCCCACAGCACTGCTCATCAAACGCAGCCAAATCAACCTCTCTGTAAGGTGTTTCGCTGGCGGACTTCATATTTCATGCTGCCTGGACCCAACACGTGTGCATGAGGCAGTTTGTGCGCTAACATCTGCACGCGCATGTGTGCACCTATGTACACGCGCCTTTGTGCAGGCCACCGCAACATCAAGCCGCACAGCCTGCCCCTCAAGCGCGGCATGCTGGCGTACGGGTACAGCCGCAAGCTGCCGGTGCAGATCATCATCACGCGTGAC
>BDDA01000155.1:35910-53443 GCA_001662385.1 Chlamydomonas asymmetrica | reverse complement strand
GGGGGGGTTAGCAGAGGCCAGCAGGCGGCGCGGCCGCACAGTGTTCACGCGACTGCGTTGACGGCGGAATGCCGGTGGCTGGGATGCTGGAGCTGTGTACTCCGTGGTCATGCATGTTTCGCACGTCCCAGAATATTTCCAACAATGCATGAGAATTGGTCGGGGGCCTTGTGTTGGGTGACGGGAGGAAGGGTGCTTGGGGGGCCAGACGTGGCGCGTGTGGTGCTAGGGGCGGCCATGTGTGGCATGGGACTGGCGGGAGCAGCTGTGCAAGGGCCTGGTGTGCGGAGCGGTGGTTGGTTGATGGTCGTGTGCAAACATGTGCCACGCGCATGAGGCGATAAGGCAATGAGGGTGGTTCACGTCCGGTGTGAGGCAGAGGGCGCAGCGCATGCTGGCGGGTGGCAAATGTGGGAAGCCCGTTGGTCGATCACCGTTTGCAGTTGGTTTGGACGGGACTTCCCGCTACCTTCCAGCATCGAAACTTGTACATCCTGGGTTGATCACGGTGAAGCATGGGTGAGTGGGCAGACGACGACCACGGAACCTGCTGCTGCTTTGCGCGCGCGGATGTCGCCATGTCGGCGCAGGTGATCGACCCCACCCAGTTTGAGACCTACGAGCAGTACGTCGGCGCGATCCAGGCGTGCTGGGACGAGCTGTGGCAGAGCGTGTACAGTGCGGATGCATCAGGTGAGCGAGCGCCCGGAGTACCGCACCATGCTGGGCGTATGCATGGTGTGACACGCCGCTGTGTGGTGCAAGGCAAGCGATTGTTGAGCGCGGTCAGGTAACACATTGTGTCCATCCTCGCTGTGCATGCGCTTGTGTGGGCGGCAGTGCTGCATTGCATGCAGCTGCGTAGCTGGTAGTGGCATGCAGAGCAGCTTGCATGTACTGCACCATATTCTGTGTCAACGAACGGCTGATGTCGCTGGGTGGCGGCGATGGCCTCCACTGCGTGTTGCACGTGCTCCACCCTCCCAGAGTTTCTGCGCTGTGCATTCACGTGTCTTGACTCCTTTGGGCGCCTGGACTGCCTGCTACGTCGCATTACGCTGTGTTGGTGGCCAATCGGTGTGCTGTTTGCACGAGTTCCAAGGACATGGTACTGAGGCTCCAACTCGTGTTTTCTGCTGCGTTCCTGGATGCGCGTTACGGTGCGCGTGCGTTCAGAGCTGCCTGAGCTTGAACATGGCGAGGTGGTGGAGTACGCGTACCCCGCCACCATGAGGGCCAAGATGGCGTCGGTGATTGCCGTGTCGCTGGTGCTGATGGCGTCGTGGGTGCTGTGCTGCTGGTGGACGCTGTCGCTCGTGCTTCAAGCGCTGGGGCCTTTTCAGTCGGTGCGTGCGGCAGCGGCATGCACAGAGCGTCGTGGTTGTGCTGTCTTGTGCAACAATGCTGGGGCCGCCATGTCAGCCCTTGACACCAGCTGTGTGGCCATCGCTTGCTCTGCAGCACCCATATCGCTTTTGCCTGAAATTACTGTGTGCTTTGCCTGCAGGTCTTTGTTGCTGCCTTGGCTGGTTGGATTGGTATGTCTACTTGGAACAGCTGGTCGCTTGTCATGCCAGTCAAGCCAGTCATCAAGGCACCACCAGCAACCACCCCGGCTGCGGCTGCACCTGCGGCCGCGGCTGCAAACACTGCCAGCGCGACCACCACGAAGTAAGCCATCTCTCAGGCTTAGTGCCCCCTAGCTGTGGGCAACAGCCGCAGCCATAGCAGCGGGCCGTGAGCGGATCGTGCTAGGTGACAATGCCGCTGTTACCTGCAGCTCTCTGATCAGGCCTCTGGATTATCCATGGCTGGATTATGCATGGCAGCGCCGCTGTTTAGGAGTGGCTGCAGCATATGCGTTCCACAAGTCACTTGACCTGGGGGTCACTTTGGGTGCTGTAGCACCACACCTCCCGATGCAGCGCAACACACACCGCGGACACACATGGTGTTCTCTATCCTTAGGCATACGCGTGCCGAAATGCACATAGCACATTGCACGGCCCCAGGGATTCATACTGCATAGCCCCACGGGCGCCTCTTTCTGACACAGTGCACATGTGCGGAGGATGGTGGGCAGACAGGTGGCGTGTGCGGTCCAGTCATTGTGGCATCCCAGCAGTGTGTATGCTAATACGCGTATGACGTTTGGCACTGCCAGGTGAACACAACGCATGCGACCCTTGCGTGCGTAGCTCCAATATTCTTGCGAGCGCACAGGCAGCTTTCAAGTGTTTCCTGGCGCTGTGGCCATTTGTGTGAGGCGAGCCGCCGCTGAGTACATGCACGCGCATTGCCGGGACTGTGCATGGGTATTCGTGAGCACGTGCCGCTCACGCCCATGATGTATGGCCCGCACTCCTGCTGCACCTCGTTTCCGGCCAATGCACAGCTGGACGCTATGCTGACAAGTTCTGCATCCTGCTTGCAGTTGGGGGTAGGGCGCAAGTGGATGTGTGCCCAAGTGGCCAGGCCAGCGAAACAAGTCAGCACACCGTGTTGTATCGGAGGTGTGACCTATGCAAGCAGTGCACCTGACGCTACAAACACATTGGTTTGACCAAGCGCATGGTCGTGCAGGTGGTGCTAAGGAGTCCTCAAGGGCACGCAAAAACTGTGCCGCACGGACGTTTGGGAACCACCGTTAGTGAAGCGCAGATCGGCAAAGCACACTTTATTGGCACGGCGCCTGCAGACATGGCGACTGGGGTCAGTCAGTGCAGCAGGATTTGGACCCAGCGCTTGTCCTCGTCAACCTCTGAGGAGCTCCACCCCAGGCGCTCCTGCAGTGCAGTCATGCGCTGGCGGTTGGGCGGCCCGCTTATGCAGCCAGGCGTCCAGCAGAAGGGAGGTGGAGCAGAAGGTCGAGATGACTCCGACCTACACCATCAAGCAGGAAGGCGGTGGCCCAGGCGCGCACACAGTGATTGAGAGTGTGCGCGTATGTTTAGAAATGTTTGGTTCCCATGGGGCGATGCAGTATGCTTTCCGTGGGGCCGTGCAGTGTACTTGTTATGCGTAATGGTGAGAACTGCACCTGAGGGTGGCGAGGTGTCTGGGCTGAGTGTGCACGTATGTGTATACATGCAAGCAGCGTTGACCGCACTTGTGTGCAAGCAAGCAGCACCACAATATGCAAAATAGCAGTAATACGGTAGCATAAGACGACAGTGTTGGATTGGAATTCCGTCTGAAACATAGCCTTTGAAGGTCAAAGTGTTGAAATACCCCCGTCAAGCTCGTTAACAGCAGAAGATGCATCAAAACATGCGGCACACTGGGCTCCCTGATCTCCGCAAAGCAAGTGTCTTGATGGCAAAGACAAGAGCAGTTGCACTGCCCTCAACGGACATCAGGTTCCGGAGCTGCTACGTTCATCTATTGCACACGGAAGTGCTCACTTGAACAGGACCTGTTGCTCCAGGAATTTGAAGTATAACTTATCGACATCTGCAAGTGGCAGCAGTGTCCTTATGAGCTTTTGTCCTGGTAAGCATGTTGCCACCGAGGACCACACACGTCAAAAAATGTGACCAACAAGAACCGCCATCATCATAAACAAATCCAGTGCAGGAAAACGCTGCAAAACGTGCTCAGCAGCCCTACCTGAGCCTGATGTAGGCAGATTAGCGGTAAGCCAGCCGGCTTCCGGTTCGATTGACGTCAGATGTGCACCAGCCGCTTCCAGTTCGCGTCTCAGCGTTGTAAAAGCATTGTCGGCCCGGATAGGATAAAAGTTCCAAGGTGCCAAGTACTGAGACGGTGATAGGAACGAGGCAGTTGAGACGCAGGAGGTGCCAGGCCGACAAGCGTCGATATTTTGCTCAAGAGCTTGCACTGATGATGGGGCAAACAAGGCAATGGACGCAGCGATTCCTGCCGCAGCAGCCCGCCGACTGAAGGCCGAAGCTGCAATGAGATCAGGTGCAACAACCTGGTAGGTTGGGTACGGCCCCAAATCCGGGCGCCCCAGAGGCGCTGACCGTGCAGCTCGTTTCCCGCAGCTCACTGGGACGGTGGTAGCAGCTGCAACAGAGCAAGCCTTAAGGTGCATTGTTGTGCCCACAACTGACGACCAGGTAGACAGTCGGCCTTGTGTGCGCCAACACCAATGCTAAAGAGTTGACAGTCCGTGCCAAAAAATTGCATTGTGCAGAGACCTGAGAAGTCCTTGAAAAGGCGGGAGGGATCTCGAACTGCCGTCACTGCGGGCGCGGGGCTTACGGCGGTTAAGAAGAGGCCCGCACGGTCACAACTCTGCTTATATTCACCTGTGCCGTCTCGAGGCATCTGTGTTCGTTTGTGTGGGCAAAAGCCCTTTCCGCGGCGCCTCGACGTTTCCAAGGCTGTCCAAGCCCCGACCCGCACATTTGAACAGCGATGCAGGCTTTCGGCGTCGGAGCACGACGCGGCCTTACGTGCGTGGTCCCGCAGCAGGGAAGGGCTCAGGCCCATCACCTACTACACCAGCGCTTCAGCTTGCCCTTGCTGCGCCCTGCTGGTGTCTCACGCCTGGCGGTTGTGCGCACAGCAGAGGTGGTGGAGGTTGCTGCGGCTTCGGTCCTGGAACCGTGGGTAGAGGCGTCGTTCCAACCACAGCCAGCTTGCCAGCAGCTGGTGGTCCCTGCACCCCAGGAAAGTTATGGGCCGCCTGCTGAGGGCCTATCGGAGCACCAGCAGCACCAGGTGCATACTGAGCCTCAACACGTACATGCTGTGGTTGAGGAGCTCACGCCCAGTCACAGCGTTGGCCTCAGCGCAGGACCAGCCCAGACAAGCGCTCCTGAACCCCTGGCTTCGAGCCTGTTGACTCCAGCGGCAACACTCGACGTTCGGCTCGCAGAGGCCCACTCAGGGGCGCTGTCAGCCCTGCTGTTGGTTTCTGATGACCCCACAGGTGTGCAGTTGATGCTGGGCACCGACGGGCTGCTGGCTGGAACGCGCGCCGGTTGTGCATGGCGGGCCTGACACACATGTGTTGACCCGTTCACCACTGCACAGGTTTCAGGTTTGCTCATACGTTCTGCTGTGCATCAGTCCAACATATGTTGCCTGTGCGTGTTTTTGTGCGGTATCGTTACGCTTGGTGTGTAGGAGAGCGCCTGTTAGTCAGCGCTTCGCTCGACAAGACGCTTGCACTGTGGAGGTACAAAAAGGTGTGTACACAGGCCATGAAGCATCGCACATATCAGGCATGCAGTGCAACCCTGAGGTCTGTTCGTGCGTGCTCATGCAGCCAACAGGCAGCGTGCCAGTTCAGAATCGTAGCAGCCGCCTGGTGCTTGCCACTGGAGCCTTACTGTCGTGTTCCTGCTGATGTGACAGGGCAAGGATGGCGCTGAGGATGATATTGAAGTCACCCGTGTCCCCGTGCCAGGTGGACCGATCTTTTCCCTCGCGAAAGTCCCGTCAGCTGTCTTGGAGGCGAACTCAGCAGGCAAAAAGCCTAAAATCGTCTACTGTGGAACAGCCAACAAGGACATACTTTTTTATGCAGTTGGAAGCTCGGAGTTGACCGACAAGGTATGCTGCATTGCTCCGTTCCTACGAACGCTGGCCGATGTTGGTGCGGGCTTGAGTGTGATGCCACTCAGCAAACTGTGCGCCGTGCCTCAATTGCAGGTCAAACTGAACGGTCATACAGGCTGGGTTCGCTCGTTGTCCATCACTGGAAAGTGGTTGTTCAGGTAAGAGCCCGAGTCGTTTGCTGCCTGAGCCAACTGACGTCTAAGACCTGATAACGCCGCCGCAGACGGCTGCTGAGGTATGACCCCTAACAGCTACCAACTCTGCGATGGTTACTTTCACAGCTGTGGCTGCAACTTCATCAAGCAATGGGATACTACTTTCTCGACACCCAAGGAGTGCCGCAACGTGAAGCTGTTCACTGGCGACATCCTGGAGATTGCCACCAGCAAGAACATGGTGTTCACCGCTGGTGCTGATGGCTCGCTAAGGTTTGTGTTGTAGCAAGGCAGGCTGGTGGATGGACGGCTCGTTGACTTGATGCTGGCCGATTGAATTCCTTCAAGGTTCATTATCCGGCACAAGCAAGTGAAGCAAAACCCTGATGGTGTACCGTGCAGGTCCTGGAGCATTGGCAAGAATGGTGAGCTGGTGGAGGGCGCTCAGAGGGAGAAGGCGCACGAGGGCCGCGCGTCGTCCTGCGTCCACAGCAACGGCATGGTATACAGCGTCAGCTACGACGGCAGCATCAAGGTAGGGCATGATTGAAACGCGACACTGTGCAGTTCATTCTCTTCAACCTTGGTGTGTAGGTGTGTGTCACTTGTTTCTGTATCCGAGAGTCTTGGCGAGTGGCTGTGACACAGCCTTGCACGTGGTTGAGCTTGCGCAGGCGTGGAGCGCAGACACGCTCGAGCTCCTGCACGAGGTGCGCGGTGCGCATGACGGCACCAAGGTCTTCTGTGTACGAGTGGGCGCTGACGGCATCATTTACACAGGTGGCGACGATAACGTAAGTCGCAGGCCCGGCATGCTGGGGCTTGTCAGCGTGCACCAAGTGGTCTGACCGCCTTGCCAGTCGTATAGGATAGGTTGCGTTGCTGTAGGTGGTACCAGAGGAATGCACGCTGCTCCGTTGCAGAGCGGGGTGTTTGCTGGAAGCATCCCAAAACCAACTGACAAGGGTTCTGTGCTTGCATCCTTACTGAGTGCACCTCAACCTGACGAACTGGTGCCTGAACCTGTGTGTTGGAGTCGATTCCGTGGGGCCAGAACTCGGCCATCAACCCGCATGTGTTTTTGTGTTCGTGTGTGTGCGCAGCACGTGCGTGCCTGGAGCCGGGAGCTGCAGCCGGTGGGCGAGCCGCTGCAAGGCCACGGTGCAGCGGTGAGGGTGCTGGTGCCTGGGAAGAAGGGCACGCTGGTGTCGGGGGACTCGAGCGGCGACATCTGCGTATGGGCCCTGCGCAACCCCGTGCTGCCGCCCGCCTAAGCACGTGTGCATCATGCCGAGCGTGGTGCCTAGTCTGGAGCGAGTGCAACTGTTTTGCTGCCGTGTTTTGGTTTTTCGATTTGGTTGCTCGTCGTGAACCGTGTACCTGCCATTGCTGCCGCCGCTGCCGCCGCCTTGCCGTGCTCCTGTATTTTATGATTCGGCCCCCCCTCCGTATGTAATCAATTCTGTTTGTGGTGAACAAATTTATATCATCATGAAATACCAACAGGCCCCAACACAGGCCCGCAACCATTGTTCTTGCCGTCGTTGAAGATTTACCCCCCCAGTGCATTCAATGCGTCCTGTTGAGTGCGTTCGGTTTTGCGTTCTTTTCCCACGTGTGGCATACATAGGCATGCATGTACCTAGTGAGGACCCGCAGCTGGAGAGAATGTGTTTCGTTAGCGTCAGGTTTTAATTCCACGTTTACATCACCATGTTGGTTCACGCGGCGTATCATGCGTATCATGCGTAATCGTACTCGAGAGAGGTCAGTAATCCCCCATTCTAGGACACGGTGTAGTGTGCCCGTGTATATGAGAGGTAGTCAGTCGTACACGCCTATTCTAGTATAGCATACCAGTGCACCAGCACCAGAGCACATTATGATCACCAACACATGATGCGCAAACATGCTATGCAAATGAACTCCTGCGATGCGATAGTGCATGCGATTCTGTTGCTCGCATCAATACTGTGTACCACGTACAACCGCATCGAGAGAAAGAGGGTCTTCCCTGTAACTGGATGGATGGATGAGCTGGCCCGCCCGCTGCCTGAATGTATATGAGATATATGAGATATGAGCCCCTGTGGACTTGGCGGCATTGTGATGCGGCTGGTTGTCACAACAGGTTCAGACCGAACACCAACAATGGGTACAAGTGCGCTGAAAAGTACACGAGGACCAGGGTCGAGCCCACGATCAGCGCCCAGTCAGTGAAGTCACCCTGCATGGGCAGCATCCAAGAACAGCAGTTCCCGCTCAAACAGCAGTGTCCGCCTTGGCAAATAATAGCACCATGAACACTGTCCAAGCCCAGCAGACAAGGTCAAAATGCAGACTGCAGGAGACTCGTCCGAGTGACTTTCGTACACGTGCTTTGAATGTGGAATGGAGGCTTGAAAGCACAACAGAACCGTCCACGAGCTGCATACCTCAGTTTTTGGTGTGAGCAGTTGCACGGCATCATCTGCACCCTTCTCCACCTCTTTCACGAACCTCTCCAGTTGGGTCTGTGCGACAGGGTCACCCAACCAGGTTGCACCGTTGCGTCAAGCCCAAGACATTCCAACGAATCCATCAAGCTATGCTGCAGCGTAACCAGCTCAGTAATGTGCACAACAAGGCAGAAGCCGGAGGCTTCTACGCGGTCCTGACCTTAAGGTCTCGGTTGGGACCTGCGCTGACGGTACATTGCGCTCTCCGCCAGCCAGCACGGGCAATCCTCTCTCGTGCATTTAACAGCTGTGAACCCAATAAGGCCTGTGGTTTGCTCCTAGTGCTGGCTTGACGTGGCGTAGACAATGCTTGCATGGCTGAAACAATTACGGCGTTCACAGCAAACGCATACGAAGTGGGGCCAACACAGACGTTTGCCAAGCGTTTTCCTATTCAGGTGCGGTGCAACACAGAGTGTGTGAGTTCCACCTGCGGTCCTACTTTGCTCTAGAGAGCCCTCATTGCGACGAAGCCGTCCGATTTCGGTGGTTTCGCACTTGGTCAAAATGCGGAGATGCATACACAGGGTTTGCGGCGTGTATGGCTGCTGAACTGTAGGAGCAGAGTGACCAGCGAACTCTGCTTTGTAAAAATCTGCTGTCACAGAGTCATCACAAGCTTGCATCGTCAACAACACTTCTGCTCTCAGACATACCATGCAGCCAGGCGTGCGGTGTCCACACTGAGTCCGCCCTGTATTGCACCTACTCTCGACGGCTCTGGGCAGCATGGCGGTCCCCACGCAGGCTTCTCTGTCCAACAGGTAAGTCTACAGCGGGGACGCGTAATCACGGGAGACTCCACAGGCCAAGCGGTTTTGGTGGTTGCACGATGCACAGCCAGTGTCACCGCAGACACAGGCAGCCGCACTTGTCTTGGGCATGTGCTGCGCGTGGCTGCCCACCCCACATAGACGAGCGGCACTCCCTCCCACGCCATTACGCAGATACTACTTCCCAGCCTTCTGTGAGCTCCCGCAAGCAGAGGACTTGGACCCCAGCTACTGGGCAGAACAGGCCAACGGTAAGCCTCAACAGTGCAGCCCCTGTGTGCAGTCGCCTGCTGCGAGAGGCGCTGTGCTCCTCACGCGTTGACGGCTGTCAGCGCGCCCTGATGCCCGCCCTTCAAACTCCACGTGCGCGTTAGCTGCGCACTCATCCCACCCGCATGCGTGCCCTTCAGGTATGCTCCTCCCCAACCGCACATGGACCTTTTTCGCCGAGATCGCGGACGCCAGCCTCTCACAGCTGCCAGTATTGGGTCACAGGGTTGAGGTACGCGATGTCACAGGGAGCACGCACTCCGTGCTCTTCTATCCCACCTCAGGCAGCTTCGATTTCACGGACCTGAGGGCAGGCAACACCCT
Organism: Chlamydomonas asymmetrica; assembly: GCA_001662385.1. Taxonomy (NCBI): domain Eukaryota; kingdom Viridiplantae; phylum Chlorophyta; class Chlorophyceae; order Chlamydomonadales; family Chlamydomonadaceae; genus Chlamydomonas; species Chlamydomonas asymmetrica. The sequence continues at coordinate 43,891 of BDDA01000155.1, read as the reverse complement.
TTTCATTCGGTATGCCCAGCGATGCTTCTTCTCAGACCTCAGCACAGAGGCAATCAAAGTCGAGGAGCTGAACTTTGTCAAGGTGATTCCAACGAACCTCGACATGCTGCTCTACGCCTCGGCGATGTACTACGACAACCAGGCGGTCTGCAAGAGCTGCGGGCAAAGCATCGCGCAGCTAGGCGGGGCGGCGCCGCACTGCGACGTGTGCGGGGCGGCGACGTACTGCAGCGCAGAGTGCCGCGCCGCCAACCAGCCGGTGCACTCGAGCTTCTGCGCGCTGTGCTCGGAGCTCGGGGACATCTTCAGCATAGACTTTGAGCGCTTCATAGAGTATGTCCCGTTCCGGCAGGAGTTGTAGCGCACGCCTCGGGGCCGGCGGTACGATTGCATGCTGCATGCTGCATGTGGCGTTGCATGCTTTGCCCCAGCCTGGACGCTCATGATGACGCTCATGTCGTATACCTTGGTGGGGTGCAAGCGCTGTGGGCAGATGCACTGACCCGTTGACAGCGCAAGAAGCTGTGGTGCACGCGCGTCAGACAGCGAGTGGCTGTGCGCAGCATGCCACAGGCGCGTTGGGCAGCCAGTGGCTTTGAGCCGCATGCCACAGGGCCACAGTTCGGTTGGGCGCCGAGCTCCTTAGGTCTTTGGTCGAGCCATGCCATCGCACACCCTGGCAGGGTGGCTCAGTGGCGTGTGCAGCGTTGCTGGCATTGCCTCCTCCATCGGGCTTGCTGCCGTTCCACCACAGGCGCGGCGTGATATGCGAACGACCGTTTTGCCGGTGACGTGGACGTGGGTGCCAGACTCCGACGTGCGCATTTGCATGTGCCACCTTTGCATGTCACCTGCAGTCACATTGCATGTCACCCGCGCGGCCTGCTGACTGTTTCTGCCTGCTGCACTGCTGCTTCAACCAGAAATGCGCAACGTGCAGCCGTTTTCGCTTCCCACTACTTTCCCCTCCCACTCTTCTGTGTGCCGTATGGTGTGTGGCGCCATGACGCGCACGTATTCACATACGCTTTGCTGAGCAGGCCGGCTATGCTCGTTTGGCGCTTCGCGTGTGTCATGCAACGAATAAGCTGCACACAGATAATCCCGCATGCCCCTGCACACCAAACGCCCGACGCCCTCACCGTACACCATCCATCCCATCGCCTCACCCCCATTGCGTGGCATGCAGGCAGCCTGTCGAAACACCAACATTAGTGATTTCCGCTGCTCGTCCTGCCCTGGTGTGCTTTCGTGGCTGTCGGGCTCATCCAGCATGGCAACATTACCTTCGTTGGGTTTCCGCTTAATGCTACATGCTGCTTGCACATATGACATATCCGCTGGAATGCACTGCATCCACTTGCATGGCATGCAGGTGTGCGCACACGGCCCATCCTGCCACCGTGCCACCTGCACCTTCCTGAGGTGTGCCTCTCGGCCCCTCGTACAGTTACGGACTTACGGGTGCGCTGCATGCACGCGCCAGCTGTGCACAGTGGTGCGAATCAGGACAATCACGATGCTTACCAACGGCTTCAACAATCAGGCTGTTGGCCTGCTGCTGCTGCCGCAGTCTTGGCTTCGGTTAGCAATACCGGTACTAAGAGTAAAGCCCATGCATGCCCATCACAATACGGGGCCTTGCAGGCACGTGTCCCTCAACTATCGATGTGCTGCTGAGGGCCGGCGCACGCGCTCGAGGCTGCTTGTCGGGGTGCAAGGTCTCCAGCCTGCCTCGCCTGCAGCTGCCGTGCCCCTCCCAACATACATGCGCTGCGTGCGTGCCTCTTGCGTTGCATATCAACTCACATTCCGCCTTCCGCACGGGCCACGCTTTGCATGCTGGCGCGCATGCACACCAGTACGGTTGTACAGGATTGCCAAACCGCACATTGCCACGCCATGGAGATGGGAGAGTCCAGCTAGCCGCATGGTGCGTGTGTGTGTGTGTCTCGGCGCCAGAGATAAGCAATAAAGCAAGGCATGCAGGACACGCAGGGATCCAAAGCGCTTTGCATGTCTCTTTGCAGTCCTGCACGTATTGATTGCGCAAACCACCTACGTGGGCCCAGCGGGCTTGCAGGACCTCTTCCTGTCTTCCAGCAGTGGTCTGCTCGGCCACGCACTGACAGGCTGCAAGAGAGCTGGCTGCCTGTTACCCTTTCAACGTGCCATCAACAGCACGGACAAGGAAACCCCACTCCTGGTTTTACATTTGCAGCAATGCAACGAACAACCATGCCGCGACGCAGCCTCCAACACAACACGGTTGCGTCAAGTGCCAACACACAATTTCGGCAAGGGCAGGGGATGAGGACGGGGACGGGGGGCCGCCAGGCTCATCGTTTCAACCCACGTGCCTGTTCCGCATGAAAGAGCGGATTCAGACCTCTCTGGTTGAGCTCTGCAGTGTGATAGATGGGTATGCAGTAGGTCAATCCGTACGTTGCTATGCAGCACTCCACCTAGCCTGCCAACCGTACGCAGGCTGCAGCGTGCGTTGTGGCTGGGCGCTGTATTCTAGATCAGATGAGCTGGGCAGGTGCAAATCATGCAGTGCGGCTTGCAGGCAGGCAGGCAACGATGGCAAAGCAGGTTGCACGCCCAAAACCAGCCAACTAGTCCAGCCCTTTTCAGCACCATGAGTTGTGTATGCGAGAAACAGTACAACTTAACGACCAATCTCCTAATCCTCAAGTTGGAACTCAATTCAAATGTTCAACCACGGCAGTCAACACGTTGCGCTGCTGCGCGCTGCCTCTTCACAGAAAGTCCATGCCGCTGCCGGAGGCGCCAAAACCTCCTCTGCCTCTGGCTTGGAAGGGATGCGTTGGCCGGGCCGCCGGCCCGCCGCCAAACAGCCCTGGGGGGCCCTGAGCTGGCGGCGGGAACATCCCCGCCGCCCCACCCACGCCCCTACCCGCTCCGGAACCACCTGGTCCGTTGCGTTGCGGCCCCATCCGCAGCACATCGTCAGCAGCAGCAGCGTAAGGGTCCTGCTGGCGGAGGTCCATGAAGGCGCCGCCGCCCGCAGGGCCCCGTAAGCCAAACGAGGTTCCCGGCAGGGCGCCGCCGAAGTTCGGGAATCGGTCGTAATCGCCTCCGATGATGCCGGGCGGGAAGACGTGCGTCGAGCGGATCGGGCCCCCAGGCATGGGGCCCGGGAATGGCAGCGGTACGGCAGGCAGTGTTGACCTGTAGGGGGGTGACGCACCGGGCATGGTCGCATGCATAGAGATAAGTCAGTCAAGTGAAGCGCACATGCATTGATCAGGGCTCCGTTGCATGTGCACTGCTTGGGCACAGGCTGCTCAGCGCGCCATAGCACATACGGTACCAGTGTACCACCTAGCAGCGCCTGACATCGGGTATGGTGCCACCCACCACTGACGTTGACGCGCAATGCACCGCGCAAGTGGAGGACGGCTTGTGGTGTAGGGGAGGGGTCACTCGCATGGCAAACACGATGCCTCCATGCGTGCAACAGCTCTGCGACAGCAACGCTCACCGCCGCTTGCGCTGCTCCTGGCGCTGCTTGCGCTCCACCCACTTGGCGCGGAACACCGCCCGCCAGCCGCGCGTGTTGGCAGCCTCGCGGTCCGCAGCGCTGATGCCGGTTCCGGAGCTGCTGCTGGTTCCGGAGCCGCCTGCTGGCGCCGCAAACTCCTTCTCCGCCAGCGCCTGCCACAGGTGGTCCTCCGCCGCCCAGTGCCGCAGCGCCGTGCAGGAGCAGCCCACGGCAGCTAGGTCACGCGCCTGTTGAGTGTTGACACACCAATAACACCATGACGCGTTGACAACAGGCAAACAGCACCACGCGCTGCGGCCCTGTTTTGACTGCACCCACATGTTGACCGCCCCCCAAGAGCAAAATGTTTTGATTTCACCCATGAGGAAGCTGGTTTGACACTTTGACTGCACCCATGAGATACATGCTTTCAACACCAACACTCACCAAACTGGACACTGCTGGAGCGCCCCTCTGGATACATTGGACAATGCACAGCAATGAAAAAAGGATCCGGCCTTGTGATCACGTGCCATGCCCACCCCTCACCGTCAGCGCCTGCAGCACCGCCAGCAGCAGCTCAAAGGGCAGCATCTGCAGGCCCACCGGCGAGGGCTGCCCGGCCGAGCTGTACACCCCCGCCAGCAGCCGCAGGCACAACTCGTCCTTCAGGCGCCGCCACGTGGCCGGTAGGTCCACAAAGGCACCTGCGCAGCGCGCCAACAGTCCAACACCCACCCGCCATGCGTCGTTACTCGTTATCCAACATGCGGCTCACGCCTGGCAGGGCACATCGACACATCGATGCGATTCGCAGTGATTCCGTGCGTTGTGTGGCGTGCGAGGCGTGTTGTTGTTGGTTGTTGGTTGTTGTTGTTGGGGTGATGTTGTATTGTTGTTGTTATGATGCACTCCCATCCAGCCGGCCTGGCCCCGCCCTCAGGGCGGAGATCGGGTAAGGCAGGCGGGCGTAGAGAGTGCGGTGCGGTGTGGCGCAGAATGGTGCAGATTGCCGATCGCTCACCGTATTGCATGAGGTCGGCTGCAGCAGGCGCTCCCTCCGCCAGCGTCTGCAGCGCACGTCGCGTGAACACCTGCGCACCGTCCAGCTGCACCCGCACCGTCACCGCCGCCGCTGCCGCCGCTGCGGCCCCCCTGCCGCTCGGCTGCGCTGCCTCCCCCTCTGCCGCTGAGGCTGCAGCGCTGCTGGCGCTGGCTGCAGCAGTTGCTGCCAGTGGCGTCTCCAACATCTCCACATCACCGGCACCCCCGAGCGGTGAGTGTCGCTGCTGATCGCGTGGTGGTGGTGGTGGTAACACGGTCCCGTTAATGATGACGAAGCGTGCCATGGGCATGCAGGTCAGCTTCACATCAGGAATGCGGCTTGAGGTCCCTCCGCTCAGGCCGGTGTCGCCATTACTGTCAGCGGGAGCGGCATCCGCATAGCGGTACACACAGGTGTAGGCAGTACGTCCCGCCTGCCTCCACAGCCCGTCTGCCAGGGGGCAGCAGGCAGAGGATGCGGCAGACGATGATACTGCTGTTCCTGCAAGTGCTGCCCCTGATGAGGTCCCTGCCGGCGGTACAGGCGGTACGGGCGATACAGGCGGTACTACGGGGCGGAACCCGGACTCGAGCATAGCTGCATGCGCGGTCAGCAGCACCATCTGTAGCAGGCTGGATACTTCGCCGCGGCAGGCAGCCAGCACGCGCTGCAGTGCGACTGGCAGCTGCGGGCCCCCAGTGAGCCCCTCCTGCGGTACACGCAATGCAGCAACGCAGTACAGCAATAAATACAGACGGTGGGGACAACTCAACATGCATGCGAAGGTGGGTAAGAGTGTTGGGTGGAGATGCCACAAGCACTGTGTATGGATTTGATGTTGTTGATGACAGCGCAGGCCGCAGGGTGCGCAAGCATGTGCATGTGCGTGTGCGCGTGAGCATGTGGATGAGGTACACCATGTGAGCAGGTATGCACTGTGCAGGCGTGCGGAATCAAGTTGCACATGCATTGCGCATAAGCCAATCTTGTAAAACAACACTAGCATTTTGGAAGCAAATGCAGGCTAGAGTACAGGCAGATGATCTGAGGGCAAGCCACCGGCTGTACAATGACATATTCTCAATGCATGGGATGAGGTGTAGCATGCAGATCGTCGCAGTGCATGCATGTGGTACGTGTCTTACCAGTGCTACAGCTTCATCTGCTCCTTGTTCTGCATCCGCCATGCTCACATCGCCATTCGCGCTGACCGGCGCTGTGGTGTTGGTTTTGGCAATCGCCCCTAGCATGCGCGCGCACACTGGCGCTGCGTCGCTTGCTGCACTGCGCTTCAGCTCTTGCACTGGATCGCTCTCAGCTGCTACTGCGCGACTCGCTTGACTGCTCGCGCCTGAAGGCGCCATCGCAGCTGCGCCAGGCGACGCTCGCGTGCCTGCAGGTTGTTGCCCGTTGACACCAGCGCTTGAGGACGGAGCTGGTGCCGCAGCCTGTGAAAGCGACAGCTATTCAGGAGTTGGATTACTAGCACTTGAGGAAGGGTAAAAGATAAGGAACCTATCAGCGGGCAAGCCACAGCAACGTTATAGCCTGGGCTTGCGGGCCACAGACTGAGACCAAACCTCACCGGTACTGCTGATGAAGGGTCGACGGGGTTCAAGACCCACAGCGTATCGCCGGAGCAGACACCCAGCGAGGAAACACTGCAGGAATCCACGACGATTATTGCATCCTGCGCAAACAAGACGAGCAGCAGCGGTTGGGAACAAGCGTCCAGAGTTCCATCAGCACGGCCGTGCAAGACACATAGAGACCTTGTGGGCCGCACCTTCTTGTTCAGAGAGAGGATGAGGTCACAGATGTTTATCTGGGGAACAACGGACGCCACCAACGCCTTGAGCTCAGCGAGCGTCGCGCTGCTTTCAACGTCGATCCGATGCAACGCCGCAGGGACGCTAACCAGCTTCACACGTAGCTTCATGTTTGGGGTTGTCACAGGAAGGTATATTATTCCACAGTTTGCCAATGTGTGTGATGATTTGCAGGCAGTGCTTGAGCTTATTAAGCTCCACCCTCCGATAATGCCGAAACCGCAGGCTCCGCAGGTCTGTATGTACAGTAGCATTGTATGCAGTGCTGCATAGTTACTGCAAGAAATAGAACTGGCATGACGTGGTGCATAACTTGACTCATACAAAACAGTCACCTGTTGGTACGCAATACGGCAAGATAGTCCGCCTTCGCCGACGGGGAGCAAGCAGTTGCGGCAACCCCCAGTGCCGCTGCAGACGTGCCATGGCCACACTTGTGAGTACGTCAAACACCCGGTAATATGCTGTGTGTCGAGCGCACAACGTCGTCCTTGACGTCTCCATGTTCGTTGGTTGCCGTAGAACCTGCAGGATGGGTTCCATGAAGAGCCAGTGGACGAAGACGTTGAGGACGAGGGTGAGGATAACGGTGATGAAGAGGAGCCGTTGGCATCAAGCCCGCCGGAGAGCATCAACTTCACTAACCCGCAGACGGTGTTTGTCGTCACGGGCGTTGCAAAGGCGCAGGGCGGGTAAGTGACGTGGACAAGCAGTCCTTGCTTGCCTGTCCTGACTCGACTAGGATGGAGTTTGGTGTTCACGACCTTCCGTGCTCCTCCCAGTGCTGAAGCGCTTGTGCACGTCTTGACTGCAACAGGTTTAGGCCCGCGATACTCTTCGATGGCTTCTTGGCTGAGCTTGTACTGAATGGCACAGGTGCGTCTGAGATGGTTGATGCATATGTAAGCTCCAAAATTCCTTCAAGCTTGTTTGCACTGGGAACGGGACTCCAGACTGACGCACGCAACATGGCTGCTTGCGCAGGAGCAACACTGAAACAGATTGTCGGCCCTGTGCTGCAACTATCCTTTCGGTATGAACCTCCCAGCCCAAAGTTCACACGCCAGAAACCCACGTGCACATCTTACAGGTGCGTGCGTGCCTCGGGACTGCGCTGGCGACAGTGATGTGCAAACGCACATGCCGAGCGCTTGCTCTGTTCCCGGGCGGTTGTTTGCTTGACCTTTGCCTTCTTGCGAATGGACATGCACGATGGACATGATAAAGCATGAAAGCATGTCAGGAAAGTGGGCTCGCACAGTACGGGTGGGAATGACTTCATCGCGGCGCCTCTGAGCCAACCGTTTGCTGGCGCTCGCCCGTGTCGTGCCAGCATAAAGCACCCTTACGCCAGTGCTGGGGCCGGCATTCTGCCAGCAGCTTGGCCTTGTGCACACAAGAGCCATGAGCCCTGCCAGCATATGCCGGTGCTTTTGTATGCGCGCCTGCTTCCCACGCGCCCACCCACCATCACCCATGCACAACTGCACATCCACCGCTGCGCCGTCTGCCGGGGGTCCGACCGCACTGCAGTGGCCTTTGTTTCATCGATCTTTGCCCTGCCGTCTACAATTATTACGGACACGTCACTGGCATGTC
>BDDA01000155.1:19172-34928 GCA_001662385.1 Chlamydomonas asymmetrica | reverse complement strand
TCTCTCTCTCTCTCTCTCTCCCTCTCTCCCCCCCCCTACTGATGTGCGTGTGTGGGATTCCCCGTGTGCCCCCTCAGCGCCCAGGTCCAAACCAAATTTAGCGGCGTTGGCAGCACAGTCGTGTACTCACATCTAGTATCTTTCCTAGTGCCTTGCACTCATGCGGTGCGTTGAGATTGGTGTGTCCATCCTGTCCTCCCTCCTGGACTTATCAATGCAGGCTGCAGCTGCTGCAGGGCAGTGAGTTCTTGTACCTGGTGCGCGGCCTGCCCAAGACGCTGCTGCTGGACCTGACAGCACTCGCGCTCAACTGGGGACCGGTAAGCGTGCTAGACGGGTGCTGCGCTGTAACCACCATACATACCTGCATGTCTGAGTCACTCAGAACACTAGCTGACAAGCTGCCAGCGTAGCGAAGCAGTGTGTTTTGGTGCCCGTGTGGCTTGTGCGTGTCTGTCTGTGATGGGGCCGGCTGCTGCGTTGTGTGTTTAGGTGAGGGAGACGTGCTTGATTTGGCGCCTACGAAGTGCTCAAAACCGGCTACCTGCCTTGGGTATCTGCGTAGCTATGTTGTCAACTTGGGCCTAAGGCTGCGTCGAGGGGCCGCGGGGCCCCAAGGATCAGTGCATGCGGCTGCATCTCGTCGGCTAAGTAACACGCCAAGATGTGTGCGGACGAGCGCGTGTATGCATGTGTGCCTGCGTGCAGGTGCACGCGGTGTTCCGCAGCGGGGAGGACCTCGCGCGCTTCATGACGTGCATCAAGTATGTTGAGATGAAGGAGGAGGCGCTGTGGAGCCCGGGCGTGGCCAAGTCCTGGCAGGCGCAGCCGGCAGCACCAGGGGGGCAGCAGGGCGCGGCGGCGGGCGCGTCCGCCAACGGCGCGGCAGCCTCTGCAGCTGGCACCACCGCCGGTGGGTGCCACGTGTATCTGCCCGTGACGCGCTGCGTTCACACCCCAATAATGGGCCTCTCCCATACATGTGTGGTTTTGCACCGCGTGTTGCGTCCGTGTTTGCGTTTGCATGACTGTTGTTGCTCTTGGCCACGTGTGATTCGGTGTAGGCAAGTTGCCGTGTGTACGTTGGCACTGCATTCCGGTAAGCGCCTTGCAATTTGTGCACGGTCATTGCATGTGGGTGTTGTTGCACTTAGGGGCATAACCTGCGTAGCACCCTGCTGCTTGAGTGCTGAATCAAGTCCCAACTCCCAAGCGTGTGTGTCAAGCTGCATCTACATACGCACAGGTGCCCGCAAAACTTGTTGCGCCGCTGCTGCTGCTCTTCATTGCAAGCAGGTTTCAAGCGTGCCCCCTCCATCACATTGTCAGCACTGGTTGGTGAGTTGCCGGCCCGCGCTGCGACACGTGCCTTGCGCTGATCCCCCCGTGTCTATCACCGCACTCGGTTGGCCAGCGTCAGACTGTGAACGGAAGTGGCTCAGTGGCGCTCACGCCAGCCCTGCTTTGTGCCCATACCTCAGCTTTGCATACGCACATGTATCAGTACCATCCAGGCGCCGTATCGTACCGTATCGAATCGTATCGTAATATCGTGTCGTATCGTATTATCGTATTACCAAACCTTGCGTGTATGTGCTCATATGTGTGCTGTGCAGGCGACTACTGCGAGCAGGTCATGGCGCGCGTCAACCGCCTGCCGCAGCCGCTGCTGCTTGCCATCGGCTCCGCCTGTGTGGTGGCCACCACCGCGGGGGTGCTGTGGCTGCGCGCCCGCAGGCCCTCCGCCAGCCTGCAATGACCGCCGCCGCCTCGCTCACCTACCCCCCCTGGTGGTCTCGTATCACTTGGCTGTGGTGGTCGCATCACCTGGCTAGCAAGCCGATGCAAGCAAATGGGCGGGACTGCTGCTGTTTGGATGTGGGTCAGCGAGCGGCTGTTACTGCCATTGCTTGTGGTGTCTGTTGAGTAAGATTCCCGTGGGGCTGTGGTGTGTGTGTGTGTACGCTTGGTGCAAGGGTGCATGCGGGCTCTCCCAAACCATGACTCATTGACTTGTACTGCGTGCCAGGCGGTGGCACCGTGCGCTGGCAGTGGGGCACCCAAGCAAGTATTTTGCTTTGGCTGGTGAATAAACTATATGTGGCTGCGGCTTTCAGACTGACTGACCTGGCAACGTTAGCAACGCATTTACGCTGGCAGGCTCAGCGTGCAGCCGTGCAAGGCTGCGTGCTGTTGTTCGCAGCTTCCTTGGGGGGCACTGGCGCACTGCCCCCTGGTGTTGCCCTGGCTGGGTGATGCTCTGCCTTGCGTGTAGATGCTGTCCTGTGGACGATGTGCACGCATGATTATGTGTTACGTAATTGTCACAACCTTACGCGCTGCGTATGCGAGCTGCACAGTCATGTGGCTAATCGAAGGCTGGCCTCCAGAACTGTCCGTCTGTGTCATGTGTTCCCCATGAATGCACATGAAGCGTGTGTATCCGTGTGTATCAGACGATCAGCGTATGCTATGAGCGCAGGAACGCAGCAGGCGGCGCGGGCTTGTCCCAGGCTCCGCCACTGGCGGCGCATTTAATTGCGCATTTTGTTTGCGTGATCAAGGACTATCCAAGTGAATTGGGTCCGCCCTTATGCACGATGCTGCGCTGGCCCCACAATATATGGGGCTCTAAGTACCCGCAGGCCAAGAGGTTGCAGCGCAACAGTGCGGTGCACAACACACATGTGCAGTGTGCACTGTGCAACCTTTGTTTCCACCTCTAATTCCTCCAGGAGCGTTGTTGGCAGGCAGTGCAGTGCACTTCCCGCCAAGTAGCCGCCTGAGACAGCAGCATATAAGCAGCAGTAAGGGATGTTGACAACACTCATGTATTTGAGCTGCAATCGGCAACCAGGTGTTTTCGGTCGGCGCGGTGGTTTCGGAAGCGACGAGCGTCCCATACTACCAGCAGCACCAACGAGCAAGGCCTGCTCACATACTCACATGAGCTAGCAGACATATACCATTGTTGAAGGTGCTGCTATACTTCACGCTTCACTCGCTGCTCGGTTAGCACCTGCGGCTGGACTGCGGGAGTGCCCGTGCAGCTGTTTGTTGAGGTACGGATATAGGTATGAGGACAAATGCATGAAGGGGCAGGCCAAAGCACGCGGCTTCGGTGGTGGGATTTTGCAACTGCTTCCGGTCAGCCTGGGCCGCTACAGGTGCCGCCCAGGCTGACCTGCGAGGGACCCCCAGCGGCGGTTGGTATGGCAAGGCTTGCTCCGCAGTCGACCGGCAGCTGCCACGTGTTGAAGGGTCCAGCTCCAAGACCACCCCAGACCGTGCCCTGAACACAAAACAAAACATAAGATGAATTCCTCCGGTAGGTTGCAAGTGTCTTATCTCCCTGTGCACGCTCCGCAGTGTGGAAGACACAGAACATCAACGCGAACAAACGTTGTCACACAAACTTCACGCTTTCCGCACAAACCCACACCATGCCACCTGCAAACAAGCAGATGGGTTGTCTTTTGCTAGTCTTAGCGATCAGCCTGGCCTCCTTGAGCCTCCCTGGTGCAAGGGCGGACTTCAAGGACGCCCCAGGCCCGTTCGATGGCTCCACTGATGCGGGCGCAGGCAACGACGGGTCTACGGACCTCGGAGGCGACGGGGACTCGCCCGTCGAGGTCGACCCCTCAAAGCAAACAGTCACCATCATAGGCAAGATCAGGGTGGTCAACTGCCCCGAGCTTCCCGCGGCCCTCAGCGTGTGGGTCAAGCCCTCTGCGGCAGCCACGGGCGTGTTTGTCACCGCAAACGCGGCAGCCGACAATGCCGAGGGCAGCAGCTGGACGTACACCTTAACATATAAGTCCGCCATGGGCGACCAGGGACCCTGGTTCTTTGCGCCCTCCAGCCTATCCGCATGCCCCGCCACCCAGTATCCAGCGCCGCTCAACCCCGTGTGGGTGACCAAGGCGGCCGTCTTCGATCGGCTCGAAATCGTTCAGATAATGAAGCAGCCTTGGAGGTGAGCTCATGGTGGAGAACTCCACGTAGGATGTGACACGTCACTGAGTTGGTAGGCCTGCATGCTGCTGCTGGTATGCTGTAGCGCTGTATGTACTGCAGTGTACTGTTTTTTTCTCGTCAGCGTTTTGCTTCATGCAGGGCATGCGCCATCCCAAACAACCGCAAATTCATAAAACCCAGACATATCATGACCGCCCATGCGCATATCCCTGTGACTGCCCTCAAAGCATGCTTGAACACTCATGCGCGAACACCTGTATGCATCAGGTACTATGTGGGCAAGCCCGTGGACCTCACAGATGTGGCTGCGTACCTGACAACCTTGTACCAAAGCAACGGAGGCCCCTACAACCCCAACGACGAGTCCAACCTGCACTTCAAGGTGCTGCTTGGCAGTGTGGACCCGCAGACCGGGGACGGCATGAGCACGCTGATGCTGGGCAAGACCACCACCACCACCAAGCCTGCACCGATCGTGATTGAGGCGCCACTATTGCCACGAACCTACGGCAGCAAGAGTGAGTGTGCATGACATGGTGCTCATGGTGGTTTTGGTTGCATGCGGTGGTGTTTTTGCTTTCCGCTGGCTTCTGGGTCGCTGCGTCGAGGCGTGGCGTGCAGCTGAAGTTCTTGCTTGCTTACGCTGACCTTGCATCTTACCAGACCATGTGCCTCACTTGGTATGTGCCCGCAGCCACCTACATGGTCAGCAACGTGAGGGGCTTGAACCCAATCTTCAGCGCCACTCCCACCGGCCTCTCCCTCACCTTCGCGACACAGTCCGCGGGGTCAACATCCATCCCCTTGCGCGCCGTCACTGACGCCTCTGACCCTGCCTACTTAGCTGCCGGGGGGCCGCCGATCGACACTCGCCCCGCCGCAGTGGTCGGTGTGGGCGAGAAGCTGCTCGCTTCAGGCTCCAAGTTCCATTACGCGGCACCTGGTAAGACCTTGCGACAACCTTGCGGCAAAGCTAGCTTGGCATGGCTTGTGCTCCTCGTACTCATGTGTGAGGCGGGGTACCCCAGGCACACCAGGCAGCAGGCATCCATACACTGTACTTCTCCCATGCAAGGCTGTCCCTGGCTGCGGGGCTGATGCAGGTCCTTTGCGTGCGCGTTCACATGCTTTGCTGCGCGCCGTTTCTGCCGCCGCCCTGCTTGCGTTCAAATGTGACACCAGTACCTAATCATCATGTGTCTTGTCACTATTGTTTGCAGCCTTCAACATGGAGCCGGGGCAGATGTCGCTCGTCCTCAACCCCCGCTTCGCCAAGCCCTGCGCCAGCTGCAAAACCAACGTCAACACCTTCCTCCTGTACAACTTCCTCCGCCTCTCGTTTGGCGTCACACAGCCGCGAGTCCTCAACACGCTCACCCTGCACCAGCTCAACACCGTCATTCCCGCGCCGTGCGTGGACCCAAGCATGGGCGGCATGAACGTGTGCACGGAGCTGTACACGACCCCCGCGGCACGCCTGCAGAGCATGATGGGCGGCATGGTGGCGGGCCTGTTTGAGCAGTATGGCGCCCAGGCGGAGCTGGGTGCTGCGCTGATGCAGGTGGTGCGCGCCAAGGGCATCAACGGGGACGTGTACATGGGCGCCGTGGCGGAGGGCAAGTTTTGGGTGCGGGAGGTGTAATCACTGCCCACTGGCATCACCTCTTGGCTCGCCAGTGGCGTGGACAAATACTTGTATCTGCCATGGGAGAGTCATCGTGGAGAGTCACACAGTAGCCTCCTGGACCTGTTGAAGCAACCCATGATGCGTCCACCCCAAGCTGTCGATTGGCATCCGCACCAGCATCCGTACCTAACAACAGTTTGCCGGGTGCGCAGTAATGTACCACGGTGCTGTCCATCGCTGCCGCCAACTGCTGCATGAGCATACCCCCGCAGTTCGGCTGCGAAAGATCGGAATGTACTGCATGGTCACCGTTTAGTCACCTATTCAGTCGATGGCATCACCCAGCCAGCATGACCTGATGCACTAGCCATTGTTGACGTTATGGCAACTTCATCATATAAACCTCTCCCCTACATTCCTGGATGATGCAGTGACAAGTGATCCTAGTTGTGTAGAATCACACAACACGGTCACCCGCAACAAACACAATGTACAACAGTCCACCGAGTTTCGCTGGTCACCTGGACACCGGATCTGCTGCTGATTTGATAAACCAGGCTCTGGCGACCCGCATTGCAAAGTGCATGGACTGCACTCCCCGGCTCCCCGCCTGCAACTGCAGCCATCTCAGGTTGAGGGTAGCCGCGGGAGCAAGTGGGACGATGCGGCTTCACGGCTCGAGCAGTCCAAGCCTGGGCTGAGCACAGTAGCTACGGGACTACGCACACACGATTGCCATATATTAGCGGTGTATCTATCTCACCAGGGCCATGGTTTAAGACTCGTGATGGACTCCATGCCGTATTGCGATGCCTCTGCCCTGATGAGCCGCCTAGCTGCGTGCCAGGAAATGACATTGTACATTTGATAGTAGTGAATGGTTAGCTTGGTGCCACCTGCGCTGTGTGTAATCGTGCCTTTGCATGCAAGGAACAGTGATGCACACAGCAGTGAGGTGCTGAGGCGCTCAGGCGGCAGTGCAAGCCTGGCACCGCGAAGGAACGCCGAGCTGCCTGCAACGTGAAACGTGATCAGGTTCCGGCCAGGCCTGACACATGCAGTATTTTGGAGCAAACTCTCCAAAGCCGCAAATGCCAGCATGACATCATGGACAACATGTGGTGCATGCCAGAAAGGGACATGTGCAACCCTGCACAAGGCGGGTGTAGCAGGTGGCATGCGCACAGCCAAAAACGGATGCACATGTGGTGCAAGTGGTCCTTGCGCGCGAGCTGCGTGGCAGCCGTACATGTCCAGGCTCTGATGTCGTAAGTACCGCAGTGTACCGCAGGCATGCACGCAACGCTCCAGGCACTACCCCTCAAGGCTTGATGCACTTGACTGCACCGCCGCAACCAGACAACATTGCACGCATGCCCACATGCCACAGCCAGAGTGCGTAAAAGCTACTATGTGCAGCAGGCGTGTGCCAGCAGCTGCAGCACACACACTCGCTCCACCCGCTGTGCTCAGTGCCTGCCCCACCCAACGTGCGATCTCGTTCACGCGTACCCATGAATGGCTTGATTTTGATGCGGTTAACGCCACCAGATAGGCTGCTGGTCACACTTGTGACTTGTACTTGTAATGCTGGCAGTAAATCACGGACAGAAGCAATACCGTACTGCGATACCGTACCGTACGCATATATCGTATGTCCTTAAGCACCCACTACATCACAAACTCGTCCACACCTGTGTGGAGTCAATGCAACCTAGCCAGTCTTTGCAACATGGAAACCAAGTGGCAATCGCTCAACCTTCATCATTTGTGATCCAGCCTTGCTATGCCAAGGACACCAGGGCGCTGATAGCAGCATCCACGCAGGGCATCACCGTGGCGAAGGATTGGCGGCGCAACAGCAGCGCTGCATCACAGTTTCGGTTTTTGTCTGCCCCACACCCGAACCTGCTCGTAACAGCCTGCAGGGCAGTTATCGCTTATCAAAATTTGCGCAAATGCATGTGTTTCAAAGCAGCGGCATGCTCAGAAGTATCTATGCGGCGCCCACAGCGCCGCCAGCAGCGCCTTGAGCACCAGCGCGCCCGCATACACCGCCACGATCACGGTGCACCAGTTGATGCGTCGCGAAGCCAGCTGCGCGGACGCCGGCTGGTCGACGTACAGCAGTACGTACAGCAGCCGTACCGCATCAGGCCGCTGGACCAGCAGGTAGGTGTCGGGGAGGCTGCAGGGCAAGGGGGGGCAGGCAAGAGGGCAGGCGGGGGCGAACATTATGGCCGATGCTGGTTGTGCCTCCAGCGACGTGCTACACGATTGAAGACGCTCTCATGTCAACATGGGTGTCAACAAGCTTGCAAGGTATGCTGCAGGATGGACAGCATGTGGATGGTAGCTATTCACGCGTGACAGGAGCCGGAAGGATCGCTGAACTAAATGCCGGCAGGTCGCAATGTGCGTACGGGAAGGGCAACGCACTGTGCGTAAGGCACCCTCAGACCCTGAACCGAACCCTTGGTGTGACAGATGCAAGCCGCCGTCGTCATTGACCAGCACAAACGCCATGGCGGAGCAAACGCCACAGGACAGGACTGGACTCCACCACACCCCAACACGAGACGCACCAAATAATGGTCATGCACCTCTTAGCGGGGCGCAACCAAACATATAGCGAATACGCGCCGGGCAGGTTTGCTGCTGTACTGCAGGGCAAAGTGCTCCCCAGGGCCCTTCCCCCCACCCCACCAACCTGGATTCGGGCTGCTGCGCACTGCTGGCGTCCTCATACTTGTCTGCGTCCACCTCACACACCAGCAGGCAACGCAGCTGGCGGCCCAGCGCGCTGAGTGTCCACAGCCCCGCGTGCGGCTCGGCAAAGGTGAATGCCACGTCGTACGAGGTAGACATGTAGATGCCTGCAGCGTGCACCAGGCCCAGGGAGGGGTGAGAGGAGCAGCTGGAGGAGGGGGTCAAGGGGGGGATGGATGCGTGAGCGGCCACATACATGCGCCAGTGCATAAGGCGTTGGTTGCGCGGTTAGGCAAGGACAGGGCTGCATGGCACACTGAAGGCTGTATTGCGGTATTGGGGTGCTACTAGTGTAGGCCCGAACCTTCATCTTTACACACGTGCACACCGCATGGCCCCATGCGTATCTGATCCCCACACACACCTGTCCCGAAAATGGCGCCGTTGCGTTGCAAGCGCGTGCCAGACACGTTCTGCAGGCCGCAGTGCAGGATGCTGTGCACGTTCTCGACGTGCGTGCCGTGATATGCCAGAATGCTTCGCTGGAAGGGCGGTGCAGCGGCGGCCTCTAAGGACTTGAGCACAAAGCCCGGCGCGTTATGTGCGTGAAGTACAGGCAGCTTGCTGCCGGGGTGCCGCTGCTGCAGCTCCTGTATGAGCCGTGAGGCAGGCAGGGACCACGCGGTGGGTGCGGAACCGGCTCCGGAACCGCCCCCGGGCGCATGACCCACATGACCCAGATGGCTGTTGCTAGCGTGCGGGCTGGGGGAGAGGCACTGGTATCGCCGCCGGCTGCGAGGGGGCTGCAGCAGCAGCCACGCGAGCGCAGCGCGAGTGTGGTGCGGCAGCGCCGCGAGCGCTTGCTGCGTCCAGTCGCGTACACGAGGGATGTGGCTCAGCGCGGCTTGGCAGGCCGCAAAGTCCTTGTCACTGCTGGCGCCTGTGCTGGGGGCCGCGCTGCTGTTTGAGCTGGTGCAGGCAGGGCCGGCGGTAGCAGGCGCGCCCGATGGGAGGTTGCTATTTGACGATGCAGCAGGTGCGGTGGTGCGGGCGGCAAATGAGGACGAGGAGAACAGTTCCGTTGGAAAGGGCGTACATACTGCAAGCGCACATGCACAACCATCAGCCAGCGGGGTTGGTAGTGTTCGTGTAGGCTACATCAGGGAGGCCGACGAGTACAGATGATACTTGTCCTGGTGGCGCGTTGTTGGAAGCATGAACTCTGAGAAGGCCTAGCCATACACGCTGGAGGGGAGGGAACCGAACATGGCGGACGGTTTTGCGCCTAGGTGGTCCTTGCCAAACAGAAATGGCATCGCATTGTGCTTACGCCCTACACCAGATGGCAGCATACAATCGGCCCCAAGCACTATGGCACTCCTGTAACGTTGGGTCTTTTGCCCATGAGCATTTGAAACACAGTTAGCGTGCTGTCCATTGCTGACACGGTGTTGACTCTTCACCTGGTACTCAACAGGAAGTTGCTGTGCAAAACACCACAGCTAGCCACGAACGTGATGTGAAGCAATGCCTCCACCTGTATTCCCAAAGCTCCGGACTGTCTCTATCTCCCCTTGCTTTGTTCCATATTTCGCCCTCCATCGCACTCACTTGTTGCTCGTCGGTAGTGCTGCGCTGCGGTGACCAGCGCAGTCACCAGCAAGTCTGTGCCCTCCGGATATTCTGCTGCCACCCGGGCCAGTTCCTGCTTAACGGCACCGACAACAGGGGAACTTCGCTTTGCCACCACTCACAGCATCAAGCACTGAGCTTGTTGGCCAAGCCAGCACGCACGCAGGACACACTCACGCTTCCCACACCCACCTGTGTCGTCCACAGCACGTCCGCGTCCGCCATGGCAGCGCTGTGGTCGTGCTTACGAGCCACAACAGGCAGTGCTCGCCGGTCACTGTTGCGCGCCGGTCAGCGTGTACCACCTACACAGGTAACGAGCCAAGGGTGGTGCGTGTGTACCATGGGACCTGCCTGCATACAATGAAATTCCTGTGCTTTAACGTCTCCCACAGGTAGTTGATGGTTGTGTTGGCTCCTCAGGTGCACACGCATGCGTAGTTAATTAAGGCAGCTGCTTGAACCGTACTGTACTGCATGCATGTAGCGCAATTGCAATTCTGCGGGAAGGGCGCGTGTCATCATGCAGTGCAATGCATGCAGCCGCATACTCCACACTCCTCATTTCATGACCCATCTTCACAAATCGGGCACCATACACCAGTGTAATCCACTTCATGCGCTTTCACACCTGCCGTTTGTGCAGAAAGTGTGTGCAGGCATTCTCGTGGGGCTGTGAAGTACTGCATGTGTGTGTAGGTACTAGGTAGCTGGCCAGAGTTGACTGCACCTGACGCAGGAAGTGTGTGCATGGTTTGAGGGTGGGGTGTGTGAGTGCACGCCTGCGTCGTGTCGACATGCGGCTTTGCCCATGACCCACTGACGCCCCAAGGATACGATGGGTCGTGAGATGATGCCTCGGCGGGTGCTGCCGCCTGGCCATGTGATGTGACACCGTGGCTTCCAGCACACGTGTGGGTTGCGTGCCTGCGCGCTGCTGTCTGGCCAGTGTCTGGCGCGCAACCCTTTGCCTGCTAGCAAGGCATCTACACTCGCACCCGCGCTCGCTGTTCCCGCGGCTGCCCACCACGCATCGAACAGCCCAGTGTGAACAAGCTATTGTGCTTTGGCTGTGCCAACGGCAGTGATCGGCGTGTGGATAGCGGCACGTGCTGAGCACGTGGGGCGCTGGCTCAGTGTACAGTTGAAAAGCATTGAACAGAACACATGCTTGACGAAGGCATACCGCAGGTCTTGCGCAGGCAGACAAAAGCAGGATAACCTGGCCGCTAAGCAGCCTCCCGAGCATGGAATGTGACACGGTTTGGCTCAGCTGACTTGGTTCAGGGGTTGAGGTGTGCTTGATGATCAGTGACCACAGCCTGACTCACCACCGTCTACCAAGACGGAGGCAGTCGAATCACTGCCTCACCGTTGCTACAGGCAGGCTACGATGCCACAGGCACAAAGGCAAGGCCATAAGAGGCACAAACCCACAAGGATTGCCAGTCCACTCCTGGTTTCGGATAACGCAGGCGATTGTTCAGCAGTAGGATCGCAAACCTTTGCAGATGCCCATCGTGCTTTCTTGATGCGCCGGCGTCAAACCCATAGCTATGGCAGGCTGGACCTGTGCCCCAGAAGAAATCTAGGTGACACAAGGCCAAACGCGGGACTTGCTCAAATTGTCTTCGCCAAGCCGTGCCCACCATAGTGCCTGCCATCATACTGCTGCAAAGAACCAGTGCTGTGGCGCAGGATCGTGGAGTGGCAAGCTGAACAGGCCACCGGTAGGTCTACTCTGATCTGAGAAAGAGCTACTTAGCTTCAGGTGCTTCACCTTGGATTGGCGCCATCAGAATCAATTGCTGTACCTGGTTTGGCAATGCTAGCCTGCCAGCACCAGCCGTAACCCTAATCAAGACCAGGATCAGACTGATGCAAGGTAAACCCACCAACCAGAGCGACACAGTGCAGCAATCAGCGCCTTATCTGAGCGTGGTTTCGTTGGCGGAAGGCGTGAGGGCCGGCCTGTGCCCAGTGATCAGTGCGATATTGTGAGCTTTGGGGCAGGCTGGTGGGGGTTGGAGGCCAAGCATGCAGGGTAAAGATGCGGTTAGCTGAGCAGCAGCAGGATTTTTCGGGTTGCGGATAACCATTGCAGTACAGTTGGGTGCCCATATAAAACTTTGGCCAAACACAAGCTCAGCACTCTTAAGTCACCGTCCTTACTTCACCTTTACCCCTGTCGCTACAATGGCCTTCGCTGTTAAGTCCGCTGCTGGCGTCAAGGCCGCTGCCGTGTCCCGCCGCAACGCCGTTGTGGTGCGCGCAGGTGAGGCATCCCCTGTGTGATGCATCGATCGTCTGTTTGTGTCACTTGGGCGCAGTAGCAGCGGCAAGTTGTTGCAGTGCTTTGCTCTGCAGGCACTCGACAGTTGCATACACGCGTTGGCGTGTGACTGCTCCGTTCGTCGCGAGTGATCGTTTTGCGAGTGAATCACATTGTGCTGGGATCTTAGCCTGACCCTTATCTCTCGTTGATGATCCATTTACGCGACAGGCAAGTACGATGAGGAGCTGGTGAAGACCGCCAAGACCGTGGCCTCGCCCGGCCGTGGTATCCTGGCCATGGATGAGTCCAACGCCACCTGCGGCAAGCGTCTGGAGTCCATCGCTGTTGAGAACACTGAGGACAACCGCCGCGCTTACCGCGAGCTGCTGCTGACCACCCCCGGTCTGTCCCAGTACATCTCCGGCGCTATCCTGTTCGAGGAGACTCTGTACCAGACCATCAAGAGCGGCAAGAAGTTCACCGATGTGATGACCGAGGTTGGTATTGTGCCCGGAATCAAGGTCGACAAGGGTCTGGCTCCCCTGTCCAACTCCAACGGCGAGTCCTGGTGCATGGGCCTGGACGGCCTTGACAAGCGCTGCTCCGAGTACTACAAGGCCGGTGCCCGCTTCGCCAAGTGGAGGTCCGTCGTCTCCATCCCCGCTGGCCCCACCACCATCGCCGTCCGTGACTGCGCTTACGGCCTGGCCCGCTACGCTGCCATCGCCCAGAACGCTGGTCTGGTGCCCATCGTTGAGCCCGAGGTGCTGCTGGACGGCGAGCACAGCATCGACAGGACCCTGGAGGTCGCTGAGGCTGTCTGGGCTGAGACCTTCAAGTACATGGCTGACAACAAGGTAAGGCAAACACGGTAGCAGGATAAGGTTTGGGAAGTCAGGTAGTTGTGTGGGCTGGTCTGCCCTATGCCTATATTCAGGGCAGTAAGCCGTGGTGGTTTACTGACAGGGACTGGGTGGTCTTTTGGCGACCTGGTTCGGATTCTTGCAAGCTGCACGTGCTGTTCTGCGTGTGCACCGACCCCGGTATGGAACACACGTTAGCTTGATATGTGTGTTGAGTTTGCGGGTTTTAAGGAAGTCAGTTGGGCTTGGGCACCAGTTGGGGTTTATCACAGATCAGCGGTTGGCGTTGCTGTCATGGTCACTGGTGGCGGGCAAGGGTTTTGTCTTGGAGTTCCCATAGCCAGCTTTGGGTGCGAGTGCTGGAGTGAGCTAGTCTTCACTCGCTCACTACAGCACTTGTTGTTGGGAACGCTACGGTTTCCCCGCTTGCAGAATACTAACTTTTCGGCGTGTGTTTTAATGCTGTGCAGGTCATGTTCGAGGGTATCCTGCTCAAGCCCGCCATGGTCACCCCTGGCGCTGAGGCCAAGATCAGGTCCACCCCCGATGAGGTTGCCAAGTACACCCTGAACCTCCTCCGCCGTCGCGTGCCCCCCGCCGTCCCCGGCATCATGTTCCTGTCCGGTGGCCAGTCCGAGCTGGAGGCCACCCTGAACCTGAACGCCATGAACCAGAGCCCCAACCCCTGGACCGTGTCGTTCTCGTACGCCCGCGCCCTGCAGAACTCCGTCCTCAAGACGTGGCAGGGCAAGCCCGAGAACATCCCCGCTGCCCAGCAGGCGCTCCTCAAGCGTGCGTCCGCCAACAGCGCGGCCCAGCTCGGCAAGTACGACCCCTCATCCGAGTCCAAGGAGGCCGGCCAGGGCATGTACGAGAAGGGCTACGTCTACTAAGCAGCTCCCTCGCTCCACCTTGCGCTTCCTACGTCCTAGCAGCCCGGCTGCTGTGCTCGGCTGGCTGTCAGCAGCGCTCCGCAGCAGCGGTTGGCGCCTGACGGCAGCCAAAGCAGCTGAACAGCGTACGACGATGTGAAGCGCAGGTGTTCTAGTCCTGCTGCAGTCTCTGCCACTCGTCCTGGTATGGCTGCTGAGAGGTTCGCTTGCACACTCCTGCGTTGCCAGTGCGGCACGCGGGGTGGGCTGCATGCATGAGAGCTTGGTTTGCTGTGTGTGTCTTTCGATCTTAACGTTCTTGAACCGTGCTGGTCGTGGGTGTGTTGCTGAGTGACTGTGGGGCCTTTGCGAAAGGAGGCCTTGTTGAGCAAGCACTGACTGGCCTTGGTGGCCTCTTTGGCCAACATCTGGCCATGGATCTCTTGTCGCCCTTGGTTGAATGACCATCCCCCAATTTTGCGACTCGAGAGGGCCAGCGCTCCGCCATTCTTTTGTTGTTTGCCAGACTGCTGCTTCGCATGATGGTGTTGCAACTTGTAAGATTACCCTTCCGTACTGCCCCATGGCTCCTGATGATGATCGGTATTTTCCCAGGCGGATTTAGCTTGGCGTATGTGCTCCAACTTGCTCGGTGATTTGTCAGACACACTGTGCATGAATGACAGTTCATGATGCACTTGCTTGTGTTCCCACCAGCTGGCATGCTGTCTGATGTGTGCAGTCAATGGTCCAGCGCACTCTGTGTTCCACACAGCCGGTTTGCGACTGCGTAACATGCTTGGGTAGATGAGCACGCAGCAAAAACCTGCCCAGGTAGAGTTGGGTTTGACAGGGCCAGGGTTGTGCAATCTCAAGTCCACGCATGGAGGATATGCCATATGGCTGATGCACGATCTTGCACATGGCTTGTGTGTCAGCCTGCATGGACTGGTGACTGCACAACTACCTGACTCGGTCACCATGCATGTTCCTCTAAGACTCGGCACGGCCTCTCACAGTAGCTGATTCAAATGCTGCGTGCTGAAGCCTGCATGCTGGCCTAAGGGCGAAGGCCGAGTGCATCAACTGTAGTACAAAACTGCACACTGAACTGCATGTACGACCTGTGCGAACCGCGCACGCTTTCTGATTGGCACATCTGAAGCCCAGTGTTCAGTGGCAGTACACGATCGAGACCACTATTGGTGAGATGCAAGCAGCCACAGCTTTCTAGTGCACACACACCACTCAAGAGGCGAGGGTGAGAGCGATTGTGGGGTCAAGCCAGGGTCAAGCTGTGCGCAACGCTGCACATTCATGGCATCCGTGCATCAGACATAGCACCACGTCAGTGTCTACATGCGCCATGGCGCTGGTGCAGTGACCCCGGATTCCCGGTTAGTATGCTATGGCCCGATCCACACGAGCGGCCTGCGTACGCGACGCTGTTGCACGCACTCCTGCTGTTGCTGAGTGCTGACAGGGCTGCATTTGCTAATGGGTACGCGGCTGCTCGTTGTAGGCTCTCCACACGCTGCAGCAAGTCCTGACAACCATGCTGCCAGCTGCAACCATACGGTGGTTGTCATCGCTGACAGTGTGTGCATATGTGGTGTGTGTGTGTGGGGAAGGCGGACAGCTAGTGAGCGAAGGGCTTGCATCCGGCATGAAGGAGGCGGTGCACTCAGAACGCTGTTGACAGCAGCGTCTCGCGCTTGCGTCTGAATCCGTCCTTCAGCGGCACCGCCTTGCCTGCCGCCACCTGGCCGTCCAGGAAGTTCTCTAAGTGCACCACCTCCA
>BDDA01000154.1:157533-185560 GCA_001662385.1 Chlamydomonas asymmetrica | reverse complement strand
GGGGGGGGGGGCACGTGAGGACGCGCCTGGGCGGTGCCTGGGGGGCACGTGTGGTCAGGCAGTACGCATGGGGCAGTACGGCCTGTGGTACAACGATACATGCATGCACTCGAGGGATGTGAACGGATGGCTGGGGTAACAGGTCCGATGTGGCTGGCTGAAACGCTCCGAGGGGGAAGGGTGGTGGGCCGGACAGCTGCCTGCTGCAGTCCTGCACTGGCAGGGTGTGCACTGCCGGGCGCTGCCAGACGTACAATCTAACGATACCGTAGCTGCCTGATTGTATGCTTGCGACCGAGCGTGCTTGATCAGGCGCTCATATACGCTCAACATAATGGTACCATTTCCAGGGCGCCCCACGTACCAAGTTGGGCGCTCAGGGGCTGCCTAGCAACCTGACCTGGCTGTTGCGGGGCTCCCCAATGCACAATTCACTGTTGACATAGGCATCAACCAGCGTATGGTTAGCTGCACGCATGGTGCCCAACCAGCATTCCGTGGGCCATAGAATACATCAGCACATTGTGCGTAGCTTCAAAGTGCATTCAAAGCTTTATCGGCCCTGCAATCGGCATGCAGATCAAGTTCCGCACGCGGTACAATGCTGCGGTGGTGGCGGTACACCGCCAGGACATGCGTGTACCGCTTAAGGTGCCCGACATCGTACTGCAGCCCAACGATGTACTGCTGCTGAGCTGCGACCCCAAGTGGTGTGAGGAGCATCGCCAGGACAAGGCCTTCGTGCTCATCAAGGTGCGATACAGCTGTTCTGGCGGTGGGAGGCACCGACGCTTACGCACGTCATGTGTATATCAGTACATGTTATGCCATGTTACATCACGAGCGTGTCGGCTACATGCATACCGCACACCCACTGTGTAATACTCATACACCTAGACAGCCTGCAGTACACTTATCTCTGAGGGGCGATGGCATCCTGACATGTGGATGCCCTGTCAGTCGGGCACATGCATTGTGCTGGCCACTCTG
Organism: Chlamydomonas asymmetrica; assembly: GCA_001662385.1. Taxonomy (NCBI): domain Eukaryota; kingdom Viridiplantae; phylum Chlorophyta; class Chlorophyceae; order Chlamydomonadales; family Chlamydomonadaceae; genus Chlamydomonas; species Chlamydomonas asymmetrica. Next base: position 184,570 of record BDDA01000154.1, on the reverse strand, counting down.
CCAGTCTCAATGGCACCGCTCAGCCCTACCTATCCACCAGGTTGCACGTTAGCACTGCTGCATGTGTGTGAGGGTTGCATTCGATGCGATCCGTCCTGCCTGGCGGCGGGTGTGTGTGGCTCTGCCGCTTGCCTGCAGGATGTGCCGGATAGCAGCCCCCCCAAGCGCAAGGGCATGTTCATCGCTACTTTCCTGGTGATAGGCCTGGTCGTTACACAGGTATGCATGGGACTATGGGAACATCCTGCAATGTTCCCATCTCCTGTGTTCAATCATTGTCCTCTCAGAGGCAGAGTCTGCCACGCACCTACCGCACGTCTGCTCATCGCGCCAACAGGCCCCCCCCCAAACCCACTCCTCCGCCATCATAACCATTCCCGTTCACCTGGCAGGGCTGCAAGAAGAATGCCATTGAATGTACTGGTGTGATGCTGTACTGACATACTGTACTGACATACTGTACTGACATACTGACATACTGGTGTGATGCTGTACTGACATACTGACATGTGCATGGGGCTGGATGTCAAGGCCAACACATATGTGTTTGCATAGGGATGCAAGCGTGGGGCGTGGGGGACAACAAGAGCGCCGTACACTCGTACAGTCTGCTGCTGCCAGCAGGGTGTCATGCTGGGTAGGTATATACTTGTGTTGTGCGTGCATGCAACAGGTCGCGGGAGGCCTGATGGAGCAGGAGTTCATCCACCTGTGGCCCTGCGCAGTGCTGGTGGGCACGCTGATGCTGCTGACGGGTTGCATGAGCGGCGACCAGGCGCGCAAGGCCTTCCTGTGGGACGTGTATCTCACTATCGCCGCCGCGTTTGGCATCTCCACCGCAATGGAGAACACGTTTGTGGCCAGGAACTTTGCGGAGCTCTTCATCAGCATCGGTGAGTGAGGAGGAGTTTGCAGGAGTTCATTCATTTCATGGGCCTGGCAGCGGAGCATGACGATGCATCGCCGGAAGCAGTACGTGCTTAGTGTTCCTAAAGCAGTACGTGCTTCTGATACCGATTCCGAGGCCTACCTCCTTGCCAAGCCCATCTTCTACCAACTCCGCTGCCTGCGCATATTGACCGCTCTTCTGACTGAATGCAAACACCGCCTGCATGCCGCTATACGTTGGCATGAGCGCTCACATCTACACCCTCGCACCCTCCCTGTAGGCAAGTCCATCGGCTCAACAGGTGCAGCGTTGACGTCTATATACATCGCAACAGCCTTCATGTCCGAGATCCTGACAAACAATGCTGCTGGAGCCATCATGTAAGGCAGCGAACCAACGATCATGCATGGCAGGATGGTGGCAGCAGTGATGGCCGCTGTTTCATAGGAGCGCATGGATTGGGAGGCATGCCCGTGAGCAAGCTTCACCTTTTGTCTGCGCTTGTTGGCATGAACTGGATGTGCGTACGACAGCCGCATCCAACCTCCCATGCAGGCTGCCTGGAAAAAAACACACGCCACGCGTACACGTGCATGCGAAGTTAATCAATCATGCACGCCCCATCGTTTGCATGCCACTCTGCGCTCATGGCCCTATGATACTTACCAAAGGCTTGCATTTGCACGCAATATGCGCGTGCTTGCATGTCCAGGTACCCCATTGCTGCCATTGCGGGCGATGCGCTGAAGTTGAGCCCCAAGGATGTGTCTGTGGCCATCATGCTGGGCGCGTCTGCCGGCTTCATCAACCCCTTCTCCTACCAGTGCAACCTCATGGTGTACGCAGCAGGTGAGGAACGAGTGATGCTGTCCTTAAGATGGCCCGCTTGTCCATCAGGCTGACATGCTGTAGTATACTAGTATGAGACACACACGATTCAGCCCATCCTGTTATACGCTACGGAACGAGGCCACCAAAAGAAAGCAGTAGCTATCAGCAGGTGTGCATTGAAACCGTATGGAGCGCATGTGAACCTCACTCACAGCACTGCACTGCTGCCACAAGCGGCTGCGGTGGTGAGTGGCCTGACTATAATGCCCACACCTCACGTTAGCAGCAGGCAGTGGGACATGCCTGCCAGACATACAGTGACAGCCCTTCCTCTGAACCAGCGCAGGAGCAGCAACATACCATGACCAGGCTTGGACAAACGCTGCTTCTGTGCCTTTTTGTAAGCTGTGTGCGGTGCGATGGCATGCGTGTTTGGGACTTGCCTGCATGCAGGAAATTACACCTTCCGCGATTTTGCAATTATCGGCGTCCCGTTCCAGCTGTTCCTGGCGATAGTGGCCGGATTCATCCTGTGCTTCATGGACGCGTGGCACCAGGTCTGGATCGTGTCGTGGGTCGTTTACGCCTGCGTCGCCATCATCCCCGCACTATGGATGTGCATACCCGCCAGGTGAGACACTGAACGATCCGTCGATCAGCAGCCAAGGCATACCATAATCGTGTGCATTCAGGCCCATTACTCCGTTGCCACCCACGCACAAGTTGCTGGTTTCATACGGTTAAATTGGATTGAGTTTTGCAATGGCGCAATGCATGCTTAGCAAATGAAACCTTCACGGCATTTGTATGTGTGCATGCAGGTGCTCCCATAATCCCGCGTGCCCCGGGGTTAGCATATTGTGCTTCTGCCTCTGCCACTGCCAGATTGGCCATGAACAAGGCCAACGGGTGTGAAGCCATCAAGCCAACTATTGCTTTGGTGGCATGCGAATCGCATTATGCGATCTACCATGTGTGCATGCAGGTACACGATGCGGCTGACTCAGGGCATCACCAACACCTTTGGACACGGAGGCTACAAGAAGGCGCTCAGCACACGCGAGTCTGGACCCCCCAGCACGTTTACCTTGGAGTCGGTGGATAGCGAGAGCCCCAGCGTCAGCAAGGTGGAGATGCACAGAATCAGGGAACAGCCTTGAACAGAGTAAATCCCGCCAGTGTGTTCCAAGCAAGCTGTGTGTGCCTGCTGGTTGAGGCACTTCGCTGTGTTTTGGTGTTTGGTGTGGGCTTCCGTTCCCAGCTGAAAGCGTGCACCCGAAGTGCGCTGCGTGGTCGATTCTTGGAGCCGCTTGGCCGCTCGCTGCTGGTGTACCCTCCATGTCCCAGTTCTTGTGCTGTCTGCCTGCAAAGCCACACGTGCAAAGAGACAGTAAGCAGCGCCATGTGCTACATCTGCTCCTGTGTTGTGGCCGCATGCCAGGCCGCAAGCGCACAGATACGCACGTCTCTAAAGAAATGCATACACGCCGAACGAAAGTCCCACAGCCCAGAGTGACACTTAACTGCATTTTTAGCAGCAGCAGGTGTCCAGCAGCTGTCGGCGCCGTGCAGGCTGGCCGCTATGCAGCGCATATGGGCGTGGCGGCACTTGCATGGATGGCGCAACTTGACCTGCTCTGCGTGTACCGAGTGACACAGAGGTTTTAGAGGTTCCACGCTTGACAGCACGATAGCTATGAGGCAGTTGTCACTTGAGAGCAGCAAAGCAGCGCTGTATCAAAATTGCAAGTCAGTGCCAGCGTTGCCAGCGTAAGGGTTCTTGATGTCAGTCGTGAGCGAACTTTGTCTGACTGCCTCAGCAGCTACAAGAAGCTAAGCGAAAGGCACGTTGACCTCATAGAATAACCAGCGTGTGTGCTTCTGGAGTACAGCGATATGTGTGACAGCATGTCAACGGTTTCCGACGTGCCCTCACAAGGCAAGGGCACTCACGTGACACTGCCGATGGCGTCAAACGCTTCACATATCCAACCCCAATTACTCCAATCTGACACAGGGCACGGCAATCCAGCCACAGACTGTTTGTACAGGGTTTTGAAAAGGTGATATTCCCGGTGGTCGCTTGCGCCGGTGGCCGTTCAATGACCAGAGAACGTGCGTGGTCATCGAGTTGTGCGTGCAACAACAGCTTGCATGTCTGTCTCAGCTGCACGGGTGAGAGACAGGCAGCACGGAGGCAACGCAGAGTTGTGCCTGTATGGTAACAAGGTGGGCACTGTATGCTTCACACGTAGGCTCCTGTGAATACAGAAACTGCTCTCCCTTTCTTTTTGGATCGACCACATGGCATGGGAAGCTGAGTGCAGCTGGTCCAGGGCAGACCGAATTTCGCCAATTGTAAGCTTCCCGGGGGTATATCAGTTGGATGGGTGAACGCGCTGTATCATACGGTTTGTCAGAGGTGCTGGCGAGGGTGCCGAAGCTCTCAGTTGTGGTTCGGTTTGACACTGTACAGCCACACGGTGGGCCAATCGCGGTCGTCCCTTTCAAACCTAACACCCCAAGAAGCGCGGCTCCTGAAGCGGACTTTCGCTTGGTCGACGAAGCAGTAGCAGTGAGCGGCAGCCATGTCCGGGGTACCCAGGTGAGGTTCATTCCCGTAGTGCCTGAGCCACAGTCATCACGGCAGTACACTTACTTTGACAGTGTGAGGGCACACTGGCCTGTGGGTTGCTTCAGCCTTAATGTCTGCAAGAGACAACGTGAGCAGATGCTCTGTGGCTCTGGCTTTGTGGTTGTGGGTGTCTGACTGCTGAAGACTGTGCCTTGCTTGGTGTCGTGTCGGCTCGTGCGGACCTTTGCTGCAGGCCGCCGCCGGCGCCCAATGCGCCTCCTCGTCCACCATTCCCTTTTCCTCCACCACGGCCCAGCCCTCCAAGGCCGCCACGGCCCCCACCACCAGGACCGGATACCAGTATCCAATGGCCAGGCGCAGTGGTCATCACATTCACGGTGTGGGCCAGGGTGCTTGCTTGTCATATCCTTTCCATTTGTTAATTGCGTTTCTTGAAGTCTCCTCTCCTGTTTCTCGACCCACGCCATCCTGACAGCATCGCGGTCCTTTGCACCTGTGCACCTGCGCACGTTGCAGGCGCTGGCCTTTATCATAATGGCGTTCGAATGGGTGAGCCCCTTTGCAGGATGAAAGCGTTGTAGGTGCCTGTATGCTTATCCTGTGTTTTCAAAGTGTTCGGTGGTGTTTGTTGTGCACGAGCGGCCGTGTACAGCCGCCCACCTTCTGGAGCGGCAGCCAGTGGTGCCTAGTTGCAGGATGTTCGTCAACACTTTGACCTAGGCACTTTGATATGTGATATTACTCCATCTTTGTTCAGGCTGGACCGGACCTGGTGTTCAGTGGCTTGCTGGCGTTCTTTATGGCGTTCGGCAGTGAGGGGTCCGTCACAACAGGCAAACCGTACATCATCTCAACAGCACAAGCCGCGACTGGGTATGGAAACACAGGCCTCCTCACAGTCATGTTCCTGTACCTGATGGCGGAGGGCATCACACAGACAGGAGGTGGGTTCAGTTCAAAGCTACACGATGCTACCGTATCCGGCCTTCGCTCCACCTGAACGCGCCTTGCCCAGCAGGCAAAGTCTTGAGTGAGGCTACAGCAGCGTAATCTTGTCTGTACAATCCGATATTCCGTGTCTGCAGGCTTGGAGTTTCTGATGAGCTATATCCTGGGACGCTCGCGCTCCACCCACTGGGCCATCGTGCGCAGCACGCTGCCAGTGGCGTTTATCTCTGCCTTCCTGAACAACACTCCTGTGGTCAGCATTATGACGCCCATCCTGATATCTTGGGGCCGTCGCAATGGCGTGCCCATCAAAAAGCTGCTGATCCCGCTCTCGTACGCCGCTGTGATGGGCGGCACCTGCACGCTTATCGGCACGTCCACCAACCTCGTCATAGCAGGACAGCAGGTGAGCAAAGGGGTTGAACGAGTGTCGTGCCTGATGTGTGTCTCGTACGCATGGCTTCAGGGTGTTACCTTGCAAGCAGGTGTCCCGCCGCATTGCTTCAAAGCGTCACCCTGCATGCAGGTGCAATTTCGGTTGCATGACGATTCTGCCTGATTTTGAAGGATTCCATGCACCTGCTAGTCTGCACTCAACGCACTCGAACAAAATACATGTCATAACTCATAAGATGCATGTAGTTTAGTATTGTACACAACAAGTGTCTCTTACCTGCCGACGCAGGAGCGCCGCTACGGCAAGACCTTGGCTGCACAGTCCAAGATGACACTGTTCGACATTGCGCCTTGGGGAGTGCCGTACGCCCTGTGGGGCCTTGTCTACATCATCGCCACCCAGGTGTGTGATTTTGAAATGAGCTGGGGTATTGCAGCTGTTGTGCGCCTGTGGTTTGGCAGTGTATGCAGGGGGATGCTTGTGCGCGGGGAGGGTACCTGTGTGTCGCATGTAGCCAGGAGCAGAGGAGAGATGAAATCACGTGCAGTTGTATTGAGTGAAGCAACATGAGCAGCATGCAACTTGTTTGCTGCATGCTGGGAGCCGTCCTTGGGCCTGAGCATGCGTCGGTGGGGATGCCGGGGATAAGCCCCATTGCATCAGCACGTGCAATCCGTCCACTCCAATGCTATTATGGTAAGCCCAACTGCCTGCACTGCATCTGTGCTTCATGTGTCATTCTTTGCGCTTGCAGAGCTTCCTGCTGCCAGGGAACACCAGCAAGTTTGCCAAGGACCTGCTGCTCGCGTGCCGCATCACCGCGGGCTCGTCGCTCCCCGGCAAGACCATTGAGAGCTCGGGGTTCGGCAAGCTGTCTGGCGGCGTCAAGGTGGTGGGAGTCCTGCGCAAGGGCGCGTTCATCAAGTACGTGTGGCGCAGAACGGTGGTCGATAGCTGCTCACATGTTTATGGCTTTATGCTGAGTGGCATCATGTTTATGCTGCTGAGAGGCATCCTGGCATGGGCACACTTGGACATAATCTGCGGTTCCCCCCCCCTCACCCCCCTGCCCTGGACACCCACACTGCACACTGCATCGCCCCACGGGAAGTTTTGCCTTGCTACTTGCACACAGTTTGCACGGGTTCTGGAACACAGTGCTTACACTTTTGGCTGCCCTTGTGCATCTGTTCTTGCAGCAACCCCCCCCTGGACTATGTGTTTGACCGCAACGATGTCCTGTACCTTGCGGGCGAGCTGAACGAGATCGAGTTCATTGGTGAAGAGCACGGCCTGGGCTTGGTGACGCAGGTGAGCCGATTTGGAGCAGCGCTTGCCCATTTCACAGTCACCTACACATTACCATCCAATTGTTGCTAAAGGGTGCGTTGTGAAGGCTGTTTCACACATGTCTGAATGCATGCATCAGCTATTGCCCTTGCACAACTGCTGCACATTACTGCGATTGGTGCGACACTGATAAGCATGCAGCATTGAACCTGCTCTGATGTACCAAGGCAGGGCCGGGCTGGATGATTGTGACTGCTGGCTGTGCACAGGAGGACGAGGAGCAGCATGAAAACCCAGAACCCCACACGCCAACATTCGACGCCTACGGTGTTGCCCCCTACAAGCGCCTGTTCAAGGTAGGAAAGAGCGCAGACCGGAACCAACCCAGATAGACGCAAGCAGCTGTACCCAATGTGGAACGTGATTGACCGACTCGTGAATGCCGAGCTGCTGGCTTGCACAACACACGCCATGGCACGCTCCCATGCGCAAGGGCTAGTGCAGGACATGCTGGCTAGGCCCAGGCATCTGACGCTTGACCTGCTGGCTGCGTGTACCATGCACAGAATGCTCCCCCATATTGCTGAGCAGCATTGTCTGCTGGATGGCTATGCGCAGTTTGAGGTCAAGAAGGGCTCAGATCTGTTGGGCCGAAAGATCAAGGAGGTTGGATTCCGCACCCGGTTTGGCGTCAACGTGGTGGCTGTAAAGCGTTCCTCCAAGCGCCCCGACAGCACTCTGTCTGACACCATCCTGCAAGCCCACGATGTGGTGTTTGTCGACACCGGTAAGCATAGCGGCCAAACAACATATTTCATGGTCCTGACCTGCCTGACCTGTCGTGTGGTCACGAAGAGGTGCTGCTCTGTGAATACTGTGAATGAGTGGATGCGTGTGTGCATGGGCGGGGCTGGGCAGGCGTATCGCTGCTGCCGCGCAGGGTGCGTTGCTGCACCTGCAATGGGATTTCACGAGCCGTTAGTTCAGCTAAGAATGCAGGGGCATCACAATTCACAACCGACCGTGTGTCCTACACATAAATGCCCTGCGTACACGCTGGCCAGCTTGCTTATGTGGGTTAGGACCGTGTTGTTCAGCCTACTCAGGCACATGGCAAGACAAGCGTTTTGATCACCTGGTGTGCTGCAGACCCTGTTGAGTTTGATTCCAAGAACGAGGCCCTGCTGCAGCAGTTTGAGAAGGTGGAGGTCATCAAGGATGGTGGAGCCAAGGAGTTCATCATCGGCGTCAGGGTGAGAGCTGCTGCTGTACAAATAAAATGGGCAAACCTCTTCTTCTTGTCTGGTTCCCACCTGGGGGGAGCATCGGGCCGTTTGGCCGACACTCTCCTCATGTGACCTGCAGCTTGAGCATGTGACATGAGCATCCGCCACAGCTGCACCTTGTTCCTTTCCTGAATCACACAACTCATGGTGCAGCGCGGTGCTTGAGCTAATATGCATGGTGGTGGATTGCGCATGCAGGTGAAGAAGGGCCCAGGCGATGTCATTGGCAAGACGCTGAGCCAAGCTGGTCTTCGTGGCATCCCCGGCCTGCACCCGATGGGCGTTGACAGGGAATCCGGCGAGCGCATTGAGGCCTCCGACTACACGCTCAAGCTGGAGGTAAGCGGCAACAGTCACACACAACCACAACCAGGACTTCACTGATGAAGTCTAATTCACACTACGTATCGCATTTCGCTGCGTTCTTCATCGTTGCGAGAGCCAAGATATCCGTTGTTGAGAGTTTGTAGTTATGCATCTTTTTACACTCCCCCTGATTTTTGCGAGCCGATGTAGTGCACTTGGGTACGCTAATGCTTGATCCGTTGTGCGGCTGGTGTGCTGGTTCAAGCGCTATGGTACTGGCTAGCGTACCAAAGTTGCGGGCGTCTACAAACGTTAACGGCCCGCACAGGTCCTGCAGCAAGCCACACGTCCAGCGTTGCATGCGCCTGCTGCGTGCGGTGAGCACACACACTCCTGACGCATACATGTTCGGATTGCGTTGCTCCCTTGCTTGCAGGCCGGCGACACCGTGTGGTTCGCGGCGGACCTGCATGCAGTGACCTTCCTCAACAGGTTCATCGGCCTGGAGCTCGTGCAGCAGGAGCAGGTGGACAAGACCTCTACATCTATCCTGTACCGCCAGTTTGTTCAGGTGCGTGGCGTCACGCCCAGCCTGTGTACAACAGCCGTTGTACAGCCAACTGCCCGCTACACTCCTGCGGTTGGGGCTGTCAGGCATCGCTGGTAGGCACTGGTATTGCAGTGATTGCAGGCACAAACCAACCACAGCACGGCAAAACGCATGCACTAACACCTGGAACGAGTGCAGAACCGTACCCGACTGTGTGCTTGTGGTGGTTGCTCAATCAACGGTGCAACCTGCGTGCAGGCTGCAATCAATGGCCACAGCACCCTCGTTGGCAAGTCTATCCGCGAGCTGAGGTTCCGCTCCCGCTACAACGCCGCGGTGGTGGCGGTACAGCGTGAGGGCGTGCGTGTACCGCTCAAGGTGCCCGACATCGTACTACAGCCCAACGATGTACTGCTGCTGAGCTGCGACGTCAAGTGGTGCGAGGAGCACCGTTATGACAAGAGCTTTGTGCTCATCAAGGTGGGTGTCAGGATGTGATGTATGACTGTGCATGCATGCCTGGCGTGGGTTGCCCTCATGCACTGGCGGGCAATTTTTTGCTGCATTGGCGCTCGAGGTGTAGAGCAGTTCTCCAGCACGATGCAGCGGAGAACCTTATGGCTGCCCAGGACTGCCCAGGACTGCTCAGGAACCCAATCGTGATGACCTCCACAGTTCACACTACCAGCCATGTCCCCACGGCAGCCTGTTTCTGACATGCCAGCCACACCTCATGGTGCCATCCTTGACACGCCTTGCCTCTGTACCTCTGTTTCATTCCCCTGCCCACACAGGATGTGCCTGACAGCAGCCCCCCCAAGCGCCACGGCATGGTCATCGCCACCCTGCTGGTTGTCGGCCTCGTGCTCACTCAGGTATGCATCCAACCCAACCACACACCAGACTTTGCTGTTTTACGTGTCGAATATAATGATATGATGCATGGCCTGACTTGAATGAAACAAGCTGTGTGCTTGGTATTGGTATACCGTTTGCGTAGTGCATTCGCTCGAACTGTGCTGTACTGCCTCACTGCCCTCCCCCTGGCGTGTGGTGCAGATCATCGGCGGCGTCAAGGAAAAAGAGTACATCCACCTGTGGCCCTGCGCCGTGCTCGTCGGAGTGCTCATGTTGGTGTTCGGCTGCATGAGCGGTGACCAGGCGCGCCGCGCGTTCCTGTGGGACGTCTACCTCACCATCGCCGCCGCGTTCGGCATCTCGACCTGCCTTGAGAATACGTACGTGGCCAAGAACTTTGCTGAGGTCTTCATCGACATTGGTGAGGCATAGCGAGATGAAATGTTATGTTATGTTAGATCAGGAGCGTGTTGGCCATACGGCCCATGCTCCCCCCAGATGGGGACCAGGCAGGCAGAAGAGGGAGGCATCAAATATGTGCAGTAACCGGGTTCGGAAGACCGGGGAAAGTGAAAGGCAAGGCCGGCAAGCGGTGCTGCTGTCGAACTGTGCAAGGTTCGAGTGCGGGGTGTAACTGACTACATGCGGATGCCTGCGCTGCAGCTGCTAATGCTGCTGCGTGTCTGCCACCGTCTGCTTTGGCATGCAGGCAACTCGATCGGCTCGACCGGTGCCGCCCTGACCGCCATCTACATCGCCACCGCGCTCATGTCTGAGATCCTCACCAACAACGCCGCTGGCGCCATCATGTGAGTGTCGCGTAATCACATGGCCTTAGCCATGCGGCCTGTGTGTGTGCAACGCATCAATGTGCCATTGAGCGCATGCCTGTTTTGACGCAGTAAAGGTCGAGCGCGTCTGCGTCTGCGTGGCTGCCCTCTGCCTCCTTATCCCATCCTTATCAGCCCATCTGGGATAACACAAGATGCAGATGGAATTCTGCTGCAGATGTTTGCCGTGCTTTGCCAGCTGCTGATTTCCATGTGTCTTAAATTTGCCACGACTGCTACAGGTACCCTATTGCTGCAATTGCGGGAGACTCTCTTGGCCTCGCGCCCAAGGATGTGTCGGTGGCCATCATGCTGGGCGCATCCGCCGGCTTTGTCAACCCGTACTCCTACCAGTGCAACCTCATGGTCTACGCGGCTGGAAATTATAGCTTCAAGGAGTTTGCGATAGTGGGCGCCCCCTTCCAACTCTACCTGGCGATCGTGGCGGCCTTCATCCTGTGCACCATGCAGTACTGGCACCAGCAGTGGATCATCTCGTGGTGCGTGTACGCCGCCGTCGTCATCATCCCCGGACTCTTTGCGCTCATCCCGGTCAGGTGAGCTGCACACCCCCACTTGGTAGATGTCATTATCGATCATAGGAGCGTATATCATCGAGCATACAGTTATGCAGGCAGCTATGGGATGGGGACATAGTGCATGGAGATCTAAGCCAGCATTCGCCGATCAGAAACCACAGTCTGCACACCCATGTGAAAGGGTATTATCGCTTCGGGCTCATTGCTGGTTCTTTTGCGCATGGCTAACTTCCTCCTTGTACAGCCTTGAGTACGTTTTCTGACCCTGTTTGTCTCCGCTCGTCCCTGTTGCCTGCAGGTACACGTACAGGTGGGGCCGCTGGTGGGGCGGCCAGTGGAAGGCGCTCGTCGGCAGGCGCCGTAGGTCGTTGGACTCTGATGGCACCGACAGCCCGGGCGGCGGCTCCTCCAAGCTGGACTCCTCGTATGCTGCGATCAAGGCTTAAAGTGCAAATCAAGCGCACAAGGCTTACTTATGTTAACCAAGTCCACCACTCCGGTTTCCTGGCCCGGCTGTATAGGGATGGTGTGACGATGGTGATCTGCCAAGGCATGGTGTTTGATGTGCATGTGCCATTCTGTGCACAGCACAAGACATGCGTGCCTGCATGGGTGCGACGGAGGAGGCATGTGTGATTCCTGATATATTTGGTGACGTGGGATGGATTGCAAGTCTGTGACCAGCCGTGCATGCAGTGCGTTAGGAGGCCTGCGGGAGCCTGCTGTAGCATGCTGGTGTGTACTGACAATGGTTGCCGCACTCGCGCACTGTGTGTTCTTTCTTTTTGAATGGTTGGGCAAGCACCCCTGTAGTGGGGTCGGTCATTCGAATCCACTCCATGTGTGCACGTGGCTCTCTGTGGAGCTGCATCGTATGGTAGGATAAGTCACAACAGCATTCGCATTGGATACATGAATCCTGGCGATTACCATGTACGCATAGTCAGTGTGATGCGAACGCCGTGTTAGAGTCTGTCTGCCTGTCGTGTCCGCCCAATCGTATGGTCTGACGTTGTTTGGTCACATGCAACGCGTGCGCTGGGGGTTTCAGTAGCACGGCGCATTGCGCATACCTTGCGCTGTTGGACTGGTCGCGAGGCTGTGCCTGGGGCCGTCGCCCATCCTTAGCGCTCGACGCGTGCAACGCATTGCATCCCCTCCTCCTTGAGCCATGGTTTGCTGGCGCTTCTGCTTCCTGTGCACCTGAATTTGCACATTCAGAGGTCAGCCCAACAGCGTTTGTTTGTCATATATGTTTCACGCAACCTACCGTAGCTGTTTTCCCTGCATCGTCAATTCGTCATGCACGCCTTGCCCACTCTGTGCACCTGCCCACCACTCTCATGCGTGATGCAGTGGTGGTGATCTATGATTTGATCATTGTGTGGGACGGTCGCAGGGTGCTCTAAGTGCATTCGCCCGACACATGTTCAGGCATATCACTTGGTCCCAAGCGTGCACGCTGCCTGCTCACGTTGCCTGGCCCCATGATATGGCTTCACGGGATACCTTGTGCATACCTGGTGCGTGCGCCCTGCGACTTTGCCGGACGATGTGATTCCCACATAGGGTTGCAAACACTACATCTACTATGCATGTAGACCAGCGTTAAGTTTGCTGGAATAAAAATGGCTTCCTTCCCAGAAAAATATGAGCACTTGCCGCCTTGACTGACGCGCTGCTGTTACAAACTGGCATGGCTGCTGCGTTGGGGCTGCCAGTGCGCTGCCTGGCAATGGCTGCGCAGCAGCTGCGGCTGCTGGCATATGCAAGCCTGAGCACTGCTGTCGACTGGTTGATGCTGCACTGCGACAGCCCGCTGTAAAGCTAACGCACACCTGATTATGGATTGTTCGGCGGCACTCCGGCCTGATACATCGATCATAGCCATTTGTGCTGGCAGGAGCTAGCAGCAATGTTTGCATGGTAGGGGAGCGTGTCTTAGTGTTCCTCCCCGACAGGCAGGGCAGTCAAACTCGCATACACAGCCCACGCCGCACCTGACAGTTACAGCTGGGCAAGGTGAAGAAGTGCACATCCGCATACGCCCAAATCTGGTCTGACAGGGGTTCGTTTACGTTTACAAGAATAGGCACGCGTTCTTACGTATTGCACCTCACAGCCACAGCATCAAACATGTATTGCCCGCATTGCCATGCACAGTTGCGCGCACACACACACACTGGTTCAGCACATGCTACAGCCTCGTTATGCATTGGCGTACAGACAGGTGCAAGCGAGCAGCAGCACACACGTTGCGAAATGAAAGGCGCGGCAGGCCACAACCCCCCAGCACACACCTTCCGCGCACTTGTGTTTGTGCTATTGTTTGCAGCCGTGCCCGTGTCAAAGCGGTCATATGTTATACTGGTATTTATTGGCAGTTTGTCTCGAGAGAGGTAACGTATGCATCCCGCGCATGCTAGTGCAATGGGCGTGATGCTGGTGCACCAAGCGTTGATGCCAAGCGCGCCCGGCGGCTAGCTAGCGCGGCAGTGACGCCACCATCGCGGCCGCCCGGCAGGCCCACGTGAGGGCCAGCGCGCTGCCGACCGACACGGCGGCCAGCAGGGTGGCCACCAGCGCCACCACGTGCGTTTGCTCCTGCACGAGCACACACACACACACTGAAATGGCGGCCGCACATACAGAATGCCTCGTTCGGGCACAGAATGCCTCCTTTGAGATGTGCTTACACGAGGCCCACCCAATTGAATGGCCACCCATCATAGCACCAGTCGGCGCGCACATTTCATATTACAACTACACGAAGAACGCAAACGGCACCAGCATGCATTGGTTGAGCACAAACACCGGGACACCTGGCTCGGTGTCCCCCCAGATGTCACTGTTGCACCATCACCCCACAGGCACAGCCAGTGGAACCGCAGTACGGTACTGGCTGAAATATGCAACGTTTTATGACATTTCGAGCGCCCGATATCCCCAAAAAGCGCACCATGTAGTTGAATACGAGCGTGAGCGCCGCCGCCGCCGCCCGCAGCTGCAGCTTGGTGTCCGGCGCGAGCCTGTCCGCCAGGAGCAGCTGCGAGCCGATGACGGCCGCGTAGGCCACGCAGGACAGCAGGATGAGGCTGACGGCCGGCACGCTGAGCTCGTGGTCCACGATCTCGTTGCCCTCCTGGCACACGAAGCCGATGACGAGGACGGGCGCGGCCGCCAGCGCGTTGAGCAGCAGCGCCTGCGTTGGCGCGTTGACCTGCACAGCGACACGGCAACACAGATCGCTGTAACATACCAGGTCACACAACAACATAGTATTCAGAGTTCAGGTGCGGGTAGGTGTTGGTGGTCGGCGAATGGGAGATGCCAACATCGGGGGACGGCTGGCTAGCAGGTGTTGTGCTATACAAGCGTGACACAGTGACGCCACACAGAAGCAGGACAACACCAAACCATCCAGCAACTGGACACGGAAGTTGGCAGCAAAGTAGCAGCGGCTATCGTATATGTACGGGATGCAGGAGGGGGAAGGCGGCCTCACTGGCTGTGTGGCCATGTAGATTGACGGCACACCTGGTGATTTTGCGCACGCGCTTTGCCCTGCTGTGATGCAGGCACCCAGTGCAGTGCAAGCAGGGGCGGAGCTGAGCAGGGCTTCTCCCCACACATCCTTTGCCCCCCCAGGACCATCACATGCGCTACCGCCCCCCTGCAACCCCCCCCCCTAAACGGTTGTCCCCGCCCTGCACCGCCTGCAACCCGACACTCCCATCCGCCGCATGCGACTTACCGCATCCTCCTCATCGCTAACCTCCCGGATGCGCATCGTCAGTGACATGTCTGCAGCAGCGCGACATGATCACAGCAGCAGCGGCGGCATTAGGCACAATCCAGGCACAAGACAGCGGTGTCTGAGGCGTCAACCAATGCACAACTCCAGAAACGCAGAAAGCCAGTCGCTCCTGACACAGCTGCACCCAAGTGCACGTATCAATGCAATTATGCTCCAGCCTTACCACTCGCCACACACACAATGAGTCAATGACGCTTGCACCAAGCATACTGCATACACCATGAATCCGTAACACGCGTAGGTGTGTTGACAAATGTGCCGTATCGTGGTGGCATCTCCCAACGCACCTGTGATCACCGCAGCACCCGGGCGTCTGGTATCAGCTTTGCCAGTTTCCCACCTATGCAACGCTGCTGCAACGCACCTGTGATGCGGCTCCCTGCTGAGGGGTCCGCCTTCAGCATGCCCCACAGCCACTCCGCGGCCTTGGTGGCGGTCCAGAACGTCAGCATCATCAGCGCCAGCCAGCTCACATGACGGTCCGTCACAATCTCTAGCACTGCACGGAATGCACCCGGGTGGGGAAGCCGGAGGGTCAGGAGCGCAGCGCAGGACACCAGAACACAGCAAACAACGCGACTCCAGTGGCAGGCGCAGCGCGGCACCAGGATCATGCAGCGTGGTGAGTGAGGCCGCCAGGTGCTCATGTGTCCTTCCACCTGGATGCACATACGTCCAGGCAAATTGGCCCTTGTGCTGTATGTCGACTAACGGCACGGATACCAGCCTGATTGCCGGCAGCCACACCTCCACAGGCCAGCACAGGCAGGATGCAGGCAGGGGCCACATGCAGGCAGCCTTGATCTCTTTCCCTTGAGAATAGCTCCATGTGCTACCAGGAGCAACCCAACACATACGGTATGAACACACCAAATGTGCATGCTGGCACTTTGCGCCGCGCCATGTGTGCCTTGGAAGACCTGCCCGCCCCTTTCGCTTCTGATCTGGAAGTATGTCAACCAGCAGGTTGGCTGCCAATGCAAAGCGCTTGCTGAACCACCGCTTCCGTCAAGCACCCGTGCATCGCTCATCCACCTAATCCCCCCCCACCACACAAACCACGCCGAGCATGACTGCATGATGCATTGCCCTGATCCCCGTATCGGCGTACCCCCCCCCCACACACACACACACGCTGCCTTACCTCCGGCAGCAACCGCCACAGTCAGCAGCGGCTTGAGCTCAGCGGAAAGCAGCGGGCTGACGGCCGCGCCGCCGCCGCCCGCGCCGCCGGGTGCGCGGCCCGGCATGGGCAGCGCCGCGGAGAGCGCAGCGTCTAGGATGGGTGGCAGCAGCATGGTGACGACCAGCACGAGGTTGACAGAGCTGTGCAGCAGCGCGCTGTACAGCACCAGCGTCTGCATGTGGACACATCACATGTATGAATGATTAATTACCATTATTAATTACATACCGGTAGCATCTGAGACCAGTAGCAGTTGAGAGGGAGACAGGGAGAGAGATTTGCAGCTGCGCTGTCCCGGGTCTGAGCCCATGTCTATTGTACTGATCTGGATGGTGCAATGGTGGAATCGGCCGCGGCATCGCCCCCAACACAGTGTGAGAGGGGGAAACACTGCCTGCGGCATCGCCCGCAGGCGTTCCACGCTTTGACCTTCAGGCCAGGTGCGAATGATGCATGTGGAAGTCGTTTGAAGCGGGGATGACGGGCTTGCTGATGGGGAGCATTTAGCATGCACGACCTCCCAGCCCGATGGCAGTCAGTTACAAAACTTGGCAGGTGCCACATGTGTAGCTGGCACAAACAGGGTCATGCGCACGCCTGCTGTGCGCTCCGACCTTCCTGCGCCAGCTCCACGCATGCCGCATGCCGGCATGCGCCAAACAACGGCGTCGGAAGCGTGCGGAATTTGGGTCTGCATGGCGACATGCGTGAATGCTGTTTACGCATATATGCAAGTGGTGCTGCCGCAGCTGCCAGCTGCACACCCTGCCGTGCACGGCTGCGTGCTCTGTGCGCCGCACGCACGGGCGCCGCACGTGTGCACGTACCTGAAGGCCCGTGATGGCGGCGCGCACGCTGCAGCCCTTCATCATAGCGTTTGTGACCTGCTTCAGGTCAAAGACGTCGTACGCGGCTGCCAGCCACAGCGCGCCGCACGTGGTGAGCATGTGCAGGAAACTGAGCACGCCTGGTGTCTTCATCGCGGCGAGGGAGCCCTGCGTTGACCAGGCGCTCGAGTCGTTCAGCGGGAGTGGACAAACCAGGTAGGCTGCTTGAACTTGACACACTATGCCATACCCTCACCACAACATAATTAGTGGTCCTGAGGCAAGATTACGGCAGTGATGCAGTGCCATAGGCGTTTTGGTGTCAAGCAACAATGCACACGGAAGTAGCAGCCGCAGGGTTGGCTTGCCTTATGCGTGCGAAAGCACAGTGTGCCAAGAGCGTTCATGTGGAAGCTCAACTGTTAGAGGGGCTGTATGCTGCTTGCGGCGCGCTGGATGCAGGCGGTCAGGTGTCCAGCCTTGCAATGAGCAAGACCCATAGCCACGGCACCGCAGAGGCCCTGATCCCTGGACATACCCCAGTGCATCCAGGCGCCGATGCAACGATAAGGTCAGCAAAGTGGGCTGCACCTATGTGTAAAGGCAGGTTCAAGCCTCCACACCTTCATTAGGACCAAGCCGGTGCCCTGAGCGACAACGTACACTGCCATATAGACGTACAGCTTGGAACGCTCAAAAAGAAGCCCAAAAGCAGCGATATCCGGGTCCTCTACTTGGGCTGGTCGCTTGCTGACGGGCTTGCTGCTCTGCTCAACCAACGGCAAGCTTGCATCTGCGCTGCTCGAAGCTGAATCCATTGGCGCATCCTCTTGGTCCTTTGCAACGCTGGTGCTGGCAGTCGGCACCAGGAAGGGGTCTGCACCCTTCGCTGCGCTTTGTAGTGCTCGCTCCAAAAACTCAGCGCCAGCACGCCTTAGTGCTTCTCGCCGCTGACTGTCATGCTGCGAGCTAGGTGAGGGCCCATCCACACCGGCAGTAGACAGGATAGAGCTAGGGTCGACTGCATCTTGTACAGGCTGAGCGGGCATCTCTACTTCCAACGGGTTCGTCGATTCTGGTATGACTGCCATCCTTCAACCACTGGTGCGAGTACCTGAAATGGTCAGGTGTGTGGGTGGTAGGAACAAGAGATACACAGGACGGTGCAGCTAGATTCCGTCAAGAGCGAAGTTGCAGAAGGCAAATCCTCAAGTGATAGGGTACCAACCCAGAAAGGTGCAAGTCAATGTGGCACCATCACGTCCGGTGTGGTGTGGTAACCGAGGTCTTGGTGCAAGGGCTGTGGCCGTTGCCAGGTGCAGTGCATCTATTTTGTTGTACTCTTGGTATCTTGCTCCGTCATTTGTCTGGGCTCATCAATACAAGAGTCCCGTGTGGTTTCGACTTCGAATCCGCCTCGTACGTGGCCGCAGTTAGGTAGACAAGAGTCAGACAGGGTGAAGGTTGTACATTCAGGTAACAAACTATGATGTCATATCCCGCCCACATACAATTATGACGTGCAGCTTTCCGCGCAACCGTTCAGTCTGTGCATTGTAGTCGGCGGCAATGGAGGGCGATGGGGACTCTCAGCACAGCAGGATACAGGTGCTTACGATGTGTTGGCAACTTTAAAGCAGGCCTTGCTCTTAACGTGTGCAATATGCACGTCATTTTGGTCTGGGCGAATCGCAGTTCATGCTTTCGCGCCTTGGCTCTCACACTCCAGGCACCACTGGCCAGGCATGTGGTCCAAGTTAACTGCTGTTAAGCACTTGGACGTGTTTAATGCCTGTAATCCGTGCTCGCGGCTGTGACTTACAGGTCGTTGTGCGGGTTCGGCCTGTGCTCCCGCATGAGCCCGTGGAGGACGTGGCAGTGACCTGCTCCTCGGACCAGACCAAAGTGCAGGTGAGCAGTTCAAACAGTTTCTGCAGCTCACCGTGTATGTTGAGCACAAGCTCTACGCGTGACTGCGATGTGCGATTTCCCTCGTTGACCGGTCCATCTCACCCTGACGGGCTCAGCAGTGCTGGACTGTTTGAACCAGTTGTGCAAGACGCTGCCTATCCAGTATTGCAAAATTACTCTCCTGCTTCAATGCCTGCACTGTGTGCAAATTACAACCTGAGCGTAACGCCCAGCCCTGCGCACGTCGGGCCCTTGCCTTGGACATGTGCCCTGGCATGTTGCCGCAGGTGCTTTTGCCTGACCGCCTGGCGAGCAGTCAGTCAGCCGCAGTTGCCACAGCTGTCAGTGTGACCGGACGTGCACGCTCGTATGACTTTGATGCATGCCTTAGCGGGAGCACAACCCAGGTGAGCCCCTGCTTCCTTCGCCATCGTGGCCAAGACACGAACAAACGCAAAAGGGTCCCTCCGTTATACAGTACGTGCTTGATAATAGGCGCAGAACATTCATGTCCTGGCAACTGCGCTTGCTTCCCTGCCATATCCCTTCCTCTCTCGTCACGCCCTGGCACCCACCAAGCCCTGCTGCTGCTGCACATGTGTCTGGTCCACAGGAGGAGCTCTTTGACACGTGCAGCTTTCAGGTGGGGTGCATTTGCACAGCATTTTCATATGCCATGTCACGCAGCAAGGCACACAGCAGCATTGAGACACCTGCGGAGCAATGAGGGCTCCAAGCCAGCCCAAAGCTTGCGCATGGGGTAGCGCTCATGGTGAACCGCATAATCAGGAATCACACCGACAGCCCAGAACATTTGCGAGAATCGCACGCATGACGATGCACCGACTCCCAGCTCTTCGTGGGAGCTGCCGCAAGCGCCGGTGTTTGCACTGCATCGGTGCCAAACTGTACCGAAACGCCATGTGTTTGCTCTTGCCTGCAGTCATGGCCCATACAAACGCAGCCTATAGGTCTTATGCTTGCTGGTGTCATGACCCAGATCGTGACTGTAGCTACCGAGCACGATGTGCACACGTGTGGCACTCGGCAGCAGCCACATGTGTGCTCGGCCATGGCTGCATGCAAATGCATGTTGTGGTGTTGACGGGGCTTGGGCGGGCACAGTTGCGTATGTGCGTTTGCAACTTTGCATATATGGATGCGAGTGGGTAGCACGGCTGCGTGCATACTGCCACACTGCCAATGACCTGATAAGCCCCCCAGGCCCTGAGCCTTGACACGTCCTGCGTTGCTCACTATCAAGTGATCATCACCGCACCTTAAATGAGTAGGCTCAGCTTGTGCGCTGCTGGCTCCCGGCAGGAGCTTGTGGAGGCAGCGTTGGATGGCTACTGCGTCACCATCTTCGCGTTCGGGCAGGTGAGGTGTATGCCCACCCACCCACCCACCTCTTCTACGCGTGCGCAACTCAACGCCGCCATTTGAGCAACTAGGTTGAACACAGAGTCACAGACAAGTGGCGCCCGTCATGCACCCGCCAGCATTCGCAATACGCCAGCATCATGCAGTTGACAGCCTGAAAGCGGGCGTTGTTACTGCATGCTCCCACGTAACCGCCTGTCGTGTGCCGTATGCCTGTGCTCCGTCACGCAGACCGGCAGCGGCAAGACCCACACCATCATCGGGCCGCGCCTCAGCAGAGGTGCCGGGAGCATTACGCCGCCCCCCACTGCTGGTGGCGGCGAGGAAAGCGTCAGTGGCGCCGCGGCTGCCAGCGGCGGTCTGCAGCTGGACCCCGAAGACGGCGTGCTGACGCGCTGCATCGGCCACGCGTTCGATGCGATCCATGCACGTGAGGAACAGGTGCGCATCGGCAGAGCGCAGGCAAGCGTGGCCGTGCAGCCATGCCAGCTGGCTCCACCAGTGTCCGTGCTTGCAAATGCCTTGGCGCCCACGCATTGAAGAAACCCACACTCTTGATGATGTGGCATGGGCGCATGGCCATGGCATTGTTGGCGCATCCGGGTCCATGGGCATTCACCGTGGCTTCTATGGGTCTGTGCAAGTTGTGCATGGCGAACGACCAGCCCACACCCTAATGGCCTGCGAGGCCAGCGGTGACGTTGTTCAATCAAAATCAATCAGTCAATCAATGAACCAGTCAGCATGCCTGCACGCGGTCCTCGTAGGTGGAGTACAACGTCACTGCTACAGTCATTGAGCTGTACAACGAGGCCGTGAGCGACCTGCTGGCACTGGATAAGAGCAGGGCGCTGGCTGTGCGGAAGGACTCCAGGGACGGCTTCCAAGTGGAGGGCCTTACACAGGTCAGGCAGCAGGCAGCGTGGAGCAGTAGGCAGCAGGAGCCGCAGGCAGGCAGGCTTGCAGAAGCCGCAATCAAAGGGGTGCAGGTGCTAGATTGGACATCCAACAGGCCCGATCAGGGAGAGTCTTACATACCACACCAAACACATTCATGCGGAACAATACGGTACCTCCACACGGCTGTGCCTCTAGGCGCTAGCTTACTAGGCTAAATCAGGCGGTTGGCCCTGGTGAATACGGCGCGCAAAGGGGTGCGGCTGTGGCAAATGGTGTTTGGGCTTGTGGCGCTTCAGGCAGTCTGAGGAATGTGCCTGCGGAAGCAGCTTCAGAACGAGACGGCTGCTCAGCACAACGTACATCTCCTGCACAGAGCCGCCAGCCGCTTCCCCTGCATCCACAGCTGCTGTCACGCACCAAATGCTGCTGCCTGACCACATGTTGCTCTCTTTAACCGATCACCACATGGACACATGGTCACATGCATGCATACGGATTGCGCATGCGCAGGTGGCCTGCCCTACCGCCCATGCAGCTGTCAAGTACATGTACCGCGCGCTGCAGTACCGCCACACACGCTCTCATAAGCTGAACGATTACTCATCCAGGTGAGCAATACAAGCACAGACCAGCCTAGCTAGCAGGCCTCCAACGCATGAAACAATGGAAGAGGTCGGTTCAACACGGCAAGCCGGTGCTCCTAGGCACCAGACCTGCACGGGAAGCCAGCATGCATTGCGGTAAGGGCAAACCGCATGGGGCATTCTGGAGTGCCCATTATTGCGTTTTGGGGACGCAGAATTGCATGGTTTAATGCTGGCGACTGCGGTGTGCACGCAGGTCCCACTGCTTGATGACGTTTGTGTTTGCGGGGCGGGAGCGCGGCGGGGAGGGCGGCGCCAAGGGCGGCGTGAGGCGCTACGGCAAGCTCAGCCTGGTGGACCTGGCAGGGAGCGAGCGGCTCAAGGACACCGGCAACACGGTGGGCGATTGGCTGGGCCGGCGTCATGTCCAGCCATGGGTTGCATACTTGCATGCTTTGATGCTTGCATAGCACCCAGTGAATTCGCCTGCCTGCCAAGTGAACGGCTGCATGCGGGCTGCATGGCTCTATGTGGATGCTGTTGCAACAACAATACAATGCGGTAGCCACCAGATCAGAACATCAACCACCAAGACAGGTTTCTTAAGCTGTTGTGCCCGGGCAGCGGTTTTGTGCTGTCGTGTTCCGCTTCTGCTGATCCTCCAGCTTTTGGGGTGCCCACTCGGCGTGTGCACTGTGCTTCTTGCCTCACAGGCGCGTGATGCAGTGAGGGAGACCGGCTCCATCAACAAGTCCCTGTTCACGCTGGGGCAGGTGGGTGACCGCCACACGCTGTACGGTAGTGTGGTAGTACGGTAGCATGGTACACCGTGATCAGCTCCTGGTCACTGTAACATAAGTGCATTATATACGGTAACGTATTACGTGTACTGTGCAGCGGGCCAGCTGTGGCGTCCGCAAGCCCTACTACTGTGTCATGCAGCGAGCAACGCGCTGCCTGCTGGACCATCCCATCTCTCACGCTTGCGAGTTTACCACAAATTAAGTGAAACGCACACGACCGCTTGTCGTCCTGGCCATAGTGGCTAAAGTGTGCTGCCGCAGGTGATGCCGTACATGCTGATAAACGATATTCGAATACAGTATTTGTGTATTTTTCCTTTGGCTGAGGCGATTGCTGTTTGCGCTTTGCGGGGTGCCCCCGTTGTGGCCGCAGGTGCTGGCTGCGCTAAGCGCGCGCAGCACAGGCAGCGCGCCAGCGGGCAGCACGGGCGCGTTCGTCCCCTACCGGGACTCCAAGCTGACTCAGCTGCTGTGGGACGGCCTGAGGGGCTCTGGCCGCTGCCTCATGCTGGCCTGCCTGGGCCCGCTGAAGCAGCACGCCGACGAAACGCTCAACACGCTGCACTTCGCGTGCATGGCGCGACGCATCAAGGCAGAGCCCGTGGTGCTGATCGATCCTGCGGTACGATCTCGATCCGGACCATGAACTAATGCATTTGCATCCGCATCCCTTGCTGTGGATCAGTGGATGCCTTGGCGCAGTGCACGGCCTGCAGGGTAGCATTGTGCCTCACAACTGCCCAATTTCAGCGCTCATACACAAGCATTCCAGGTGCGGTGTAAATGTTAACATAACTGAACCAAAGGCATCTCGAGCGCTCAAGATGACTTTCATATCAGTTCTACAGTCACTGCCGTTACTCAACATCGTTTCGCAATTGAACGATCGTGTTTCAGGACCAATTGGTGCTTGACCTGCGGCGCACCATCCAGCAGCTGCGCCAGGAGAACCGCAGCCTAGCGGACGCCCTGCGTACCGTTGCTGCAGGCGGTACAGCCGACCCGTCAGCGCTGCTGTCAGCACTCCCAGACACCTTGCGTATGTCCCTCGCGGCCGCCGGCACGGGAACCCAGAGCACCGTGGGGACCCCCCTCAGCATCTCCTCCGCCTCCCCCATACCACCCCCCACATCTGGATCTGCCAGCTCGCAATACGATGATGAGGCCGCGACCACGACCAGTACGGCAGGCCCGCGATCTGGGTCTGCACCAGGAGCTGGACCTGGATCTGGATCTGGACATGCACAGATTCTGCGGGTGAGCATGGCAGTGTCGACCGCTCCGGGCACGCCCACGAGCCCTGCCGCGGCAGCGGCAGGCACCGCGCTGCGGCAGTCGTCGCACTACCTAGCAAGCACGAGCGACGGGACCAGGCAGTCGCCGCTGCAGCTGCCTCCTCGCAAGCCGGCTGTGCCGCCAGCCCGACGTGCCAACGGTGGCAGCAGTCATGGCGGCGCGAGCGGCCCGGGAACACCCAAGGGCTCCGGCGGCCTGCCATATGCTGCAGTACAGTCGTTCGGGCCGCCCCTCCCTGTACCAAACAGCCCCACCCGCACCTCCCCAGTGCGCAGCCGAGACCGGCCGCATTACGGAGGCGCGTCTTTGAGCAGCATCAACATCAACGGCAGCCCCGGCAGGAGCAGCGGGCCGGGCAGCCCAGCGCGGGCCGCGGGGCCGCGCTCCCGCTCAGTCGACACGCGTAGCCGGTCGGGACGACACGGCAGAACCGGCGGCGGCGGCGGCGGTAGCGGGGCGGTTAACGCGTCCATGCCCGCTCTGCGTCCGTCGTATTTAACGGAGGACCCGGGGTTGCTACTCTCGGGGGCTTCTCCGGTGTTGCTGCAGCACCAGCTTCAGCAGCAGGCCGCCGCTGCTGCCGTCACCGCCGCCCGCCAGCATCAGTTCTACCAGCAACAACAACCACAGCAGCCACAGGGTGTGGCGGCGGCTGCGCCCGCACCGCCGCTACCTGCCTTGGGAGACTTCCCGGAGCTCGCTGCCATGGAGGCGGAGTTCCAGAGCTTGATGGGCTCCGTTGGGGTTGGTTCCGGAGCCGGTTCCGGAGCGGGCGCCGTCACCAGGCAGCTCTCCCGGCAAGCCAGCAGCAGCGGCAACGTCACTAGCAACGGCGCCTATGGCATGGCCGGGGGGCCCCCGGGCAGCGCGGCTAGCAGCGGTGCTTCGTCTGCGGGTGGTGGTGCTGGTGGCGATGCTGCGGGGCCTGACGCGAGCGCGGTTCGCTGGGCCGAGCGCAACGCATGGTTCGGCAGCGACTATGACATGACGCTGCTGGCATACAAGGTTCACGACAGGTGAGCGACTGAGCTAGCCGGACGGACTCTCGTACACACACGCATGCAGCGCCTGGTTTGCGTGCGCAGAGCGTTTCAACCTTTTGTGCAGGACCTAGGATGCAGGTGTGATGTGCTAGCCAGCACAACAGAATGGGCAGATTGGAGTGACTGATGAGGCTTGCGTACCTGCCCCCCTGGACTTTACAGGCTTGTTGACCAGGAGGGCATTGACCCTTCTTCGGAGCGGTACTACGCTGGAATCGAGAAGGCCGTCTCAGCAGCGTGAGTGCAAGGATGAATCCTGGATGCTGAGTATTACAGGGCAGCATGTGTGTACTGAGCCGGCTGTAGCCCTGGTGCGTTGCAGCGCTGTACCGCACCAAGCACTGTACCGCACCAAACACTGTACTGCACCAAGTTGTACTATGTACCGAGCAGCATGTCCAAATACCATGTACAAATTGCAGGCATTCACATGATTGCCATGTGCTTGATACGGTAATGTGTTGCTGCCATGCGACATGCGTTGATCGCAGGTTCCCGGGCAAGTGGGCGCAGCACCTGCAGGGCGCCGCCCCTCACAGCGGTAGCGCCCAGCACCGTAGTGGCCCTGGCGGGCCGCGGCCCAGCGCTGGACCCGACAGCAGCAGCAGCAGCAGCAGCACCGCCGCCGCCGTTGTGCCAGGGTCGCCGTACAGCAGCTACAGCTCGGCCCTTCGTGTCAGCGTGAAGGACCCGCTGTCGTTGACGTCTGTGTCCCATTCCTCGTCTACCGGTGCTACGGGGTCTGTGGGGCCGGTGCAGCCCGTTAGCTTCATCCCTGTTGGGCAAACCTTTGGGAATATGTCAAGGGGGGGTCCTGCTCCGGCCTCCTCATCCGCTGGCAGCAGCTGGCCGCCCGAGCAGCAGCACCAGCAGCAGCAATATCAGCCACAGCTGGTGGTGCAGGTAGGGAGCGATGTGGGCGGTAGAGGTGCGGCGCCGGCATCCACGATGCCGCAGAGGCCTGTCCACTCAATGGGCAGCAGCAACGGCAGGAGTGACGTTGGGGCCGTGCCGGGCGGCATTACCTGGCAGGCTCAGCCTGAACCACAGCAAGGAGGCGGCGAGCCAGCCTTGCATTGGCAACAGCAGCCCTCGTACCCGCCCGCATACCCGCCCACAACCGCCAGCTCCCAGGTGTGTGGACGTGCGATTGCGCGTCAACGTATAGTTGGGCGTCAATCCGCGCAAGCAAAGTGGATGCTGACGTTTCCAACCTGGCTGGCAGCCTGTGTGGCCCTCGTGCACGTATGACCTTGTCAGCATGCTCAGCGACGCACGTCCGATATGCACATTCCTAATGGGATGTCACATGTGACAAATCCATATGAACGTCACACGTGCTCGTGGTTAAAGCTGAGTGCTGTGTCCTTATGCACACTCGCTGAGACACGCTGCTGGGACGGCTGATTGTGTCGTATCAGAGATAGCACTGCGAGACAAGGTGGCCTCGGGGTGATGGACAGGACAGCACAGGATAGGTATTTGGGTTACAGCCTTCATAGCTGGGATCAGAACAGGAGCCCGAAGGCTCAGCCAAGCCTGAGAAGAAGCTCTCACAGCTTGGACATCCCCCTGGGACCAGGGAGGGAAATGCCATTGGCATGGCTGCATGCTCTGCAATTCTGCATGCTAAGTGAGATCAATCCTCGTTACATTAATGCGGTCAGCCACGTTCCGCTTCCCTGCTCTTCAAGCATACATCCATGCATTCAAGCGCCGTTCACCTCTGTGCTCCGAAGGCCGCACATTGCACCGGCTTGATGCTCACATTCCCTGGAGCCGGCCTCGTGCATTTAGGGTCAAATGAGCGCCGCTGTGATCACTGGATGAATGGTAATGCGTGATGCAAGTGCCTTGACGATGGCCCCTGGGCGCTGCTCGGTCGTGCAGGTCAACCCGTTCAACATCCAGTCGACGTATTCGGTCGCCCCACCTCAGGGCGCGCGAGTCATCCAGGCGCCTGGGCT
>BDDA01000154.1:136754-149465 GCA_001662385.1 Chlamydomonas asymmetrica | reverse complement strand
CCCCCCCCTTCACCCCCCCCCTTCCTGCTATGCCTCAGTGCTTTGCATGCCAGCCCCCCCCCCCCAAAGGATGCGCTGCTGCGCGCCATGCCACGGTGGGCTCACCTTGTCCACGAGCGTGAGCGGGCACTCGATGCGTATGTTGTATCGCGGCACGAGGTAGGGCAGCGCCTTGTCGCCGTAGATCTGGTTGGTGAGGATGACCTCGTTCTCGTACGTCAGCAGCACGTCCCCAACCTGGCCGGGGAGACAGAGCGCACAAGCAGCAGCAGCAGCATCAAGTCAAGGACAGCCGCATCCCCACATGTGACACGTCTGGTGCCACGCCAGCAGTACGTCCCTAGGACACCTGCAAGAACATCCGTCCCACACAGCTTCATGACCCCTAAGCGCATCCATGAATGGCCTGATCGGCTAAGTGATGCAAAGGTGGTGAGAGCGCACAAGCAGCAGCGGCAACGACAGCCGTGCTTCCACACGTCTGATGCCACACGCCCACAAGTCCCAGTGATCGCTGTGCATGATGCTCGTCCGACATTTGTCTTGCCCTCAGCGGACTGCCATGCATGCAGAATTGCAACTGCAGCTGGCTGCTTGCAGCAGTGCCGTAGCCGTAACCGTTGATGGCGGCCGCTAGTGGAGCAACGCCTAAGTGGGCGCTGTGGTCCCTCTGCCTGCTTCATTCACGCATCATCTTGGCTGCTGTATGCCGTTGTCCTACGCGAGGTGCCCACATGACTACGGTGCGTGAGCAGGGCTGGCACATGCCACTGGGCAAGCGTGCTGGCCGGCGTGACGCTCCAATTGGTTGCAGCGTCATGCACGCTGTGATCGCCCACCGCCCCACCTTTTGCTTGTAGAACACATCAGAGGCCTCGCGAGCGTCACGCGGCTGCACCACCACGTTCTCAAACACCTGCGCAGGCGCACGTATGCGTCCAGAAGCAGCAAATATCGTAAACGGCATGCTTGCGGCGGGGTGCATTTGGGGGGGGGTCAGGGTCACGCATGCAGGATGGCGACGAGCACGTCGCTGCGCAGGGTGGCCGCGGCGGGCCGTGTGTTGCAGGAGAGGACCTTTCTGGCCGGTAGACATCGAAACCATGCTGATGCGCTGACGCACCAGCCCGTGCCTCACACACATGCGTTGGCCATGCGTGCAGAGGATGAACACACACATCAGGTTGTGCAGCTTGGTGGTGCGGAAAGGGCAATGGCACGCACACGTCAGGACGCTCCAGGACGGCCCGACAAAGTCATCCCCCACCCCCGCGCTCCCATCACTCATGGCATGCACCTGCACTGAACGTCCCCATGCAAACACCCACATGCTAGGAATCATGAGCCGTGCTCCTGACCCACACACATCACAAGACCACGATCTGCATCAAGCCAACTTCATGTCCACTAAACCATCCATGAACGGCCTGATTGGATTGGTGATGTATCGGCAAAGTCAATGAATCAATCAATCACCAATCCAACGGACCTTGGTGACGTAGTCCCTGCTGGCGGGGTCGCCCTGCTTCATCTTGGCGCCCCAGAGCGCCAGGAAGATCCAGCGCGCCACGCCGGCGGTCTTGGGGTTGGCCAGCACGATCTGCACGCCGGGGCGCGTGAGGTCGTCCCAGCTGGTGATGTCCTTGGGGTTGCCTGACCGCACCTGCACGCGCGCACACACAGAAGTGGCACAGCACCCCTCACACGCAGGTCCAGTCCTCACGCGTACGCACACTGCACGGCCCCGGAATTGCATGGTGAAGCGTGGTCTTGCACACGGATGTGCCCAGATGTGGCATTCATGGTGCATGCCACCCATTTGCACCCAACCATATGGCAGTAGCATGCGGCCCAACATGCAAGCGGCACCACGCCTGCTGGCGCCGGGCAGGCCCGCGCTCCCCCTCACCACGAACGCGACGGTCGTCTCGCACACGACCGAGTTGTTGGGGAAGCGCTTGCGCCAGTCTGGCTCTATGAGCCCCGCCTCGCTGATCTTGTCGATGTCAAGCGCCAGCGCCAGCGCGACCATGTCCGCGGGCAGGCCGTCGATCACGGCACGCGCCTGCGAGTACCATCGAGGAGAGTACACACCTTACCTATCTAACGCCAGCATACTTGCGTCCACTGCTGACGAAGGACGCATGAGCTAGTCAACGGTAGATATCTAGGTCTGTATACGGCCACTGTGAGTACTGTCGAGGTACTGTCCATGTACTGTCACCGTACTGTCACCGTACTGTCACCGTACTGTCTCAAGTGGACTGCAATATTGGTTGCTAGTTGGGCTGCACACCGTAACGTTTATCACGTGGGGGGGCCGGGGGGAGGATGGGGTGACAGGGCGACCGGAAGCAGGGAAGGGAGGCAGCTCCGGTTGCGGATTCACGTTGCGCTGGCGCGCACTCTAGGACGGTATGAGCCATGCGTGCTGCATGCATGCTGATCCAGCCATGCCGACTGCTAAGCCATGCATGGTGGCGGAGCAATTACAGCACCGAGTAAGGTCCTCCGTAAGCCTCCAGTCGAAGGCGTGCAGGCAGTGCAGCGCATTAGTGCTTGAAACATACAACAGCGCGTATGACATGACTAGATGTGATGTACGTGCAGTAGCACTAGAGGTGCCGTGTGCCAAGGAACCTGTGGCGGTGAATGCCGGGCGTGCGCATGCAGCCCGCCCGCCAGCGGCCTGCAGGGCCGCTGGTGTCAAGCAAGCTAGCGCACAGCTGCATGCAGATGAACGCCCCTGAGGCCACGGAGGCCATGCTATGTCATGTTTTGTGACATCATGTGCGTGTCCGCCAAGTGGCGCATGGAGGCTACATTCTTGAGCAGGAGCATCGTCGCTCGCAGACTACGAGCCTCCATGACAGACCCATATATGTGACCACACTCAACACGCCGCACTGGCATCGCTCAGGCGTGGGAAAGCCATGTTCCCCATGGCCATGCAAGCGCCCGTTAGATGGCAAATGCCAGCAGGTTCCCGCCCGATGGCACATACCAGCAGCTACATGAGGAATCAAAGCGTGGGCATATGTGCTGCCAGCTGGCCAGGCGGTACGTCTCACCTGCACACCGCTTGCCGCAAACGTCAGCCTGAACCGGACATCCAGCCCGGTGCGCTGGTGGTACACATCACGAAAGCCCTTGGTGGCTCGTACGTAAGCGAGCTGCATAGCAGCACAAGGGCGGCTCAGGATGTCAGTGGATGGCAAACACACGGTCCTAGTCAAACAGAGGCGCCTGTTGGCACCGTGCATGTTCCAGGCTCCCTCGAGCAGCAGGGTCGACGTCAAGGTGCGTCAAGGACGAGGAGCACTGGGTGGGTCGCTGAGTGGCCTCACCTTTGTCACCGCAAAGGAGGCAAGCGTCAATATCACTGGCTCTTTAGCCACAGCCACAGTGGCAAGCGGCAGCGAACCCCCACTGCCCCCAGACCCTCCATCCTGCCTTCCTGCACCTGCTCAGCACGCCATACAGGACAATCAGGGTGGGAAGCCTCACTGAGGCAGCCAAGAGTGGTCAAAGCGAGAACAGTTTGAGGTGATATGGACAACACACTCCTTACCTGACGGAGGGTTGCCAGATGGCCCCGCAAACCAGTGTTGCAAAGTGCGGAACAGGTCGCGCTGTGAATGCTCGTTCCCGACAGCAAGCGCTGAAAGCGTCAGCGATGGCCGTAATGAGTGCAGTGAGCTGAAGGCGGCAAGTGCAAGAGCCACACAGCAGACAGGCATTACACAACGAACAACGCGCGGTGACGTCGCGATAGTCATACGGTGCAAGCCCGCCACCGCTCAAGGCAATTACTGTATGCACCCATGCTCAGGGGTGCCATCAGAGCAGCAATGCAGCCACGGTCTGGCCCGCAGTGTCTGTGACGTACACGAGCTGGGTGGCAAAGAAAACCTTCCGTGTTGACCATGAATGCTGAACACAACCGAGACTTGCCTGCTCCATATCCGCTGAGCCGCCAATCGAGCCTGCCCATCTGCACCACAGCATATGCAGCCAAGCAAAGTGCATTGTAGCAGGGCTCCTCCATATTCCTGCTGTCGGAACGTTCAGGCCGTAAAGTCTTTGCCAGGCAAGCACCTGATTCGCTCACCGTGTGCTCGCGACCCAGGCCCACGCCGTGCCAGCGAAGAAGAGGGTCCAGAGGTGGCCATGCTTCTATAACATATACAAGTGCTGGAGCTTGCTGACCACTATCGTGCCGCTCGCTTTTGACCCTCTGCCTGAAGGCCCAGTGATCTTCTGTGTGACAGTGACCCCTTTAATGCCCAGCCGGCCTTGACAAAAAGCTTGTGGGAATCGGCTGTGGCTGTGTGCCTGTTTATCTTTCTGTGCATAGCGCATGCAGGCCCTGAGCCATGCACTAAATGCCCACTTGGTCCTTCGAATACGGCAGCTCGTACCGTATGGCACGGCTGGCATGTGCACAGGACAGCATCGGTCAAGGGCAGCGTTGTTACACCAGCACACTGATCCGATGTATTGTGAAGGATTTGACAATGGCCCGATTTCAGGCATCCCCAAAACCAACCGCAGGCATGCGCACACGTATCACGCCAAAACGTGAGCTCAACGCCAGCCAAGCACCGTCAGAACGTGTACAGCGAAACCATGGATGTCGCATCCTCTAGTTGCACGCCTGTGGCCTTCCGCAGCAGCTGCAGTTTCACCATGAGCTTGTCGTGCGGGACCAGCAGCAGCGCGGGGTTCCTGGCGACGAGCCCCGTGGCGCGCTGCAGCGGCACCTGGCATGCGGTGGCGAGGCTTTCCAGCCGCTGCAGCAGCTCAGGCAGCGGCACCTGCATGCAGCAAGCGTGCGAGCCAGCATCGCGAGATACTTCAGCACATTACAGCATGCTTCTCGCCAGACGGCTTGCATGGCGCACCTCATACCCGTTGATGCTGCATAACCTTCCCCCTCATCACGCACGGTCTGGACTCTGAAGCCCCTCTCAAGGCAGGGGCTTGCAGGTCATGCGCCCCCATTCCTCAACCTTACGTGCATGCACCGTGCATCCTTACTGCCACTGTTCTCTGAATTGAACTCCATGTTCATGCGCATCGCCCATGGCATGCTGAGTCCGTGCCGTGACCCGTTTACTGGATGAAACACTACCGAAACTTGACTTTCACACCAATGGTGTCCCACAATGCTACTAGTGGATGCAACAATTGATGTGTTGGTGCATGTGTTGGTGGTGGATGCGCAGCCCGCCTGTTGCGCAGGCCATGAACCATGCTGGGTGCAGCTTCACCTGCAGGTACTGCGGGAAGCGGACCGCCAGCGAAAGCGCGTCGCTCTGAGTCAGGCTCAGGTTCTCGACCATGGCCTGCACCCAGCCCAGCAGCAGGGTCCAGGCTGCAGGCGGCTCGTTGCCTGCGAGGGGCAGCGCGGACTGCAGCCGCTGCAGCTGCTCACGAAGCTCGTCGACCTGCCTGCCCACGCGCCCCTGCTGCACCGCCGCGAGCAGCGCGTCCTGCAGCGCAGGCGGCATGCCCTGCTGCTCTACGTACTGCTGCACGCTCACACCGCCGCCGCCGCCTTGCTTTGGCGCCTTCTTCGGCCCTGCAGAGGGTCGGACACAGCACGCGCGTTGGCCGTTTGGCAACGCTCTCCCACCAAGGAAGCTCAGCATAAGCGTTGTGGCATATGGGTCAGCACAGCAGAGGAGAGGTGCTGTACCTGTGGTGCTTGGGGGATCTGGGTCGGCGCCGGGGGACAGCCACTTGCTCGTGTCGCCAAACAACAGCTGGTCCAATTCCTCCTCGTCCATCTGCACCAGCTCGCCCTCATCTTCGTCCTGAATGCTTGCCTGTGCCGCTGGATTTTCCTGAGGGACGAGCGCTGCTCGCTTCTGGCGGGCTGTGGTCCGACTGGCTGCCTGGGCGGCGCGCGAGCGCTGCTTGTTGTGGCTGCGCGCCACATCTGCTTTCGGGGCATCGGAACCGCTTCGAGAAGGCTGGGGATCTGCGTTGTCGCTGGACTTGTGCCACCTGGAGGCAACCAATAGCGTCAGTTCATTCGCCTTGCACTCGTGCCCCGGTGAAGAATTGCGGTGCGCATCCTAACCTGCGTGGTACGTCCAAGACGTCGGCTGCACGAGCCACCGATGCACCCTTATTTGCTGGGCGCACACCACGTGGCAGGACAGGCCGCTGCCCTGGCTTTGGCATAAGGTCGTTCCCAGAAGTAGACGGGGCTGAGTCGCCGCCAGCCTCAGAGCCCTTGGCGCTTACATGTCTAACCACGACAGCACGGCCCTCTGCATGCCTGAGAGCAACGCTTGTGCACGGATGCAATACACCTTGTAGGGGTGTAGTTTGGTGCAGGCCTGCGTCGTGTAAAGGCTTTGCGGGGCCTCGCGTACGTACGCTGAACGCCATTGTGACAAAGGCGGCAGCGGATACTACAAAGGACACTGTGTAAGGTAGGGAGCAGGTCACTAGCCGGACACTTTGTACCCCGTTTCACGGTTTGTATCCCGTTTGTACACTTTGCACCGATTTGAATGTCCAGAAAGGGAAATGTATGATATATAATGGGAAGGTGGCAATACCAAAGCTGGCATGCAACCCGGACAAGAAGCCTGATCAGCTGCTGTGCCTGAGCTGACCCATCAGCCTGCTGCTGCCTTACCTACGACCCTGAGCGCACTATTTTATCATTTGCAGGCGCGCTTGTCTGCCACGCGTTGGTAGCAAGGGTGCGACACCGCGCACCACTGCTGGCTGACACCCTTGGAGCAATATGCTTCTGGCACAGCTGCATAGCCGCACGGCTGGACTTGCTTGCAAGCCGTTGCAGCAGCTCAGTTCCCGTGTTTTCGGTGGCGTGCCGCATTCATCAGCCGCAAGGCCTGCTCTCAGCCACTCATACTTGATGGCGGACAACGAGCAAATAGCAAGCACCACTAGCTGTGGGCTTGAGCCCCCTTCAAAGCGCAGGCGCGTCATTGCCCCTTGTGCAGTCTCGCCACCACGAACGGCAATCAAACTTGCATCCCCAGCCAAACCCAAACCAACGGAGACACTTCAACCTGCAAAGGAGGAGGCTGATGGTTTGTGGCTTATCGTGGGAGTTGGCAACCCTGGGAGCACATATGACAACACACGGCATAACATCGGCTTTACGGTGATTGATGAGTTGGCCAAGGAATTTGATATTGACTGCCGCAAACTTGAAAAGAGTGCTGCGGTGGGCAAGGGAGCAATCTGCGGCAAACAGGTAAAGCCTATAGTATTTCACCGCTGCGGAAGAACACCTAGTGAAGCGTCAGCTTTCAGCCTTGCATGCATGCGCTTGCCAGACCTCACAGCTTTGCGTGCGCCGATGAGCATGCAGGCACACACAGCAGACACTTTATGGGCACCATAGCCTGGAAGTCCGCCGTGCACCGCATCCTTCCAGATTCATATCTCCACAGCGCTTGTTGGCCAGCGCCAGCCGGCAAGGCGACAACCCTTGAGCCAACATAGCAGTCTAGGGTTGGTGCGCACCATGACGCCCCACGCCTGCATGCTCTATCCCTGCTCTTCACCGTGCGCAGGTGCTGCTGGTGAAACCGGTGAGCGGCTGACGGGCGCCTTCCTGGCATCATGGGTGGGAGTGGCGTGCCGACTGTTGCATGGGTGCTGTACTGGGTAGGGCGAAGATTCGTCACACGCCATCGCCTGCTATTGCAGCAAGTCCTGGTGGTCTTGGCGCCTGCCTTGCCTGGCTGTAGAGCACAGCTGGCATGGCAGTGGTCGCAGCGCGCTTCAATTGTGTGTGCAGACAAGCACATCGTGAGCACACCCACCGTCGAGAACACCCCACACAGATTGCAATGCACCATGACTCCGGCCAGAAAATGAAATGCATGCAAAGGGGGGCCCCAACAACGCTCATGCACACGCGGTACAGTACAATGCAAAGCAGCCCGCAGTCCTGCACCCATCCCGTGGGCAGGACAAAACCAGCAGGATTTGCTGGCTGCAGGGCCACCAGGATGAGCGCTCATATGGCTTGCAGCACCCCTATCTCGCTCGCCACATCGTCCCTCTGCATGTGCTTTCCTCGCGTCATGCCTCGTAGCTTGCTCTCATCATACCGTACTGTGCTTGCGTGTCAGAAAGAGGCGCCCCTGCGGCTCTGCAGCGTGATTCCCGTGGGCCGAACAGTGTGCATTATGCACATGCGTAAGGACAGAGAATGCGTTGTGTGCTAGGGTTGTTTGCTTCCCATGGGGCCATGCAGTGTGCTTCCTGTGGGGCCGAGCAGTGTGTGTGCGCGCACGTTTGCGCGTGCGCAGGTGACGTTTATGAACAACTCCGGGGAGTCGGTTTCCGCGCTGGCCAAGTTCTACCGCGTGCCGCCCTCGCGCGTGCTGGTCATCAGCGACGACCTCGACCAGCCGGTGGCGGCGGTGCGCCTGCGCGCCAAGGGGGGGCACGGCGGCCACAACGGGCTGCGCTCAATCATGGACAAGTTCGGGGGCACGCAGGTGAGCTCAGGCGCATAGGGCGCATTCTGTAGGGAGCATGGGGCGGGCAAGGGGGGGGGCGGGGGCGCATAAGGGGGGACGCATATGGGGGTAGTCAGACGCATACGATACGTAGCCATCGAGAGGGGGGCAACGGGGAGGGGCTTGTTTGGTAGTGAGGGGCTACCTTTGAAGGAGGTGTGTGTGAACGGATGTGCGTGTGTTCAGGTGTGAGCACGGGTGTGGGCGAGCCCTTCCCAGCTGCATGCTGCCTTGGTCAGGGCCAGGGGCGGTGGGGTGGAGGGTGCTGCAAGCCCTCCACATTATGGTACCTTGCCTTAAAAGCGCAACACTGCCACATGTGAGACACCTGCTTTGCATGCACGTATCAGAACTGCCTTGAAGTTCACCCCAAAACAATCTGGCTGTGCATTGTTCGCATATGGCATGCGCCGCTGCATGCAATCAAGCATGGTGCGTGCACTCATTGTGCACGCTTTGTGCGCATGTCGCGTGCAGGATTTTCCGCGCATCAAGATCGGCATCGGCCGGCCCAGCGGGCCCATCCCCATCGCGAGCTACGTGCTGCAGCACTTCTCCAAAGCTGAACAGCCGGAGGTGGACGTGGCGGTGAAGGAGACGGTGGTGATCATCAAGAGCATCCTCAGCCTGGGCATGGAGAAGGCGGTGTCCGGGAAACGCGTGTGATCCGTTTGCTGGGCCTGACCCATGACCCATCCCCTAATGGCCTGCGGGGCCACCGCATGTAGATTCAGGCCATTAATCAACCATGACCTGAGGGCAGGGCGTAGCGGCTGCACATTGGCGCATGCGCTTGTTGATGGCTTCAAGCCCGGACAAGCCTTGCGCCAGCTTTCAGGATAGACACCGCTACCAGGAGACGCTGCTAGCGACACTGCTGAAGCTTGTTGTGTATATGCATGTTGGGCGTGAGATGTGAGCGCATGGAGCCATTTGCGAGGGACTAATCAGGGGGTTTCCAATTATGTGTGTTCATTGCTCTTTCCAGTCTTTTCCCCGCGATTACCTTATTACCGGTAAATCAGTGTTCGTGAGCTTCCACACGCGTGAGCGTGCTATAAGAGGAGAGTCGGATGACCAAAGTGCTGCTAGTGCTGCCAGTGCCTGCACTAGCTGCCCTGTCGTGGGCTGGGTGTGGTGTGGCGCTCAGGTTTGGGTTGGTACAGGTTGTGTGCGTGCCAGCCTATGTGTGTATGCTGGCCATGCCTGTGTGTTTGAGTGCGTGTGGCTTGCGTCGCATGCTTTAGTGTATCCATCCGGAGCCTGCTGTCCCTCACCTGCATCACGTGTTCAACCAATGAGCCGCTGTTTGCGTATGGTCAGCGACCAGTTGGAGCAACTGGATGCCATGACAACAGGTCGGCTGATCCCTTGAGAGCGGCGGCGGGCCCCAACCGGCTACAACAGCAGGGCTGTAGGAGCCACCATCAGGCCCAGGTGTGCGCGTATGTTAGAACGATTCCCGCGAGGCGTACGTGTTACGATAAGGTTCCCGTGAGGCCATGCAGTGTGCATACACAGAGATATGCGTTTGGTTTGCAGTTTTGCACCCAAACCGGGCGGGGGGGGGGTGCGCCCGGTTTGGGTGCAAAACTGTGTTTGAGGTGTCACGATGAATGCTCCGCTTGACCTGCAGAACATGGCAGCGCTTGAGACCTGCACCTGCCATTGCGTGTCAGCTGGACCACTGCTGAATGCAAACGTTGCGGAACGTATCAGCAGGATAGTGCGTGTGGCGGTTGATTGACCCCCAACAGTCCACCCGCGTTCGCAGGCGGCATGGCAAAACCAACGCTGCAGTTCGGTGTTGACGAAGCTGATTTGACGGCACTGATGAGACCCTTCATCCTTTCGTCCTGGCACGGTTGATAAGTTGGGCGCCAACCTGCACGGGCGCCTGCCAGGTGAGGGTATCGCCAGCGCCCGCATTGCGCCCGCTGTTGCATCACAGCGTACGGGGTCGAACAAAGCCTGCCTCAACAAGTTTCGTCCAGGGGATATGCCAGAAATTACCGCGTTGCAAAGATGCAGAGCAAGTAAACAATGTCAAGATTGACAGTGATGACGATGACATTTTTCGGTGCGACGCCACTGCCGTGAAGGTGGCCTGTGGAGCGCACTACGCGCAACGTCACGCACACAGAAATGCAGAAGTGCATAAAGCACAGTAGTCTTAAGAGAAGGACTGGTATACAAGTGCACCAAACCAGCTAATACATAAAGCCAGTGCCCAACGCCTCGACTGCTGATATACGCTCACCGTTTTTGCCGCCCCACACAACACCTTCACAACTGCTCTTTTGTGACTCACCAAAATGACTCAAGGAACGGTCGTACCTTCAGGCATCAGCAACGCTGTGATCAGCGCTCTCCCCAACAGGCTGGCAGGGCGCTGGGCGCTCGTGACCGGCGCTAGCTCGGGCATCGGTCTGGGCGTCGCAGAGGCGCTGGCGCAGCGTGGCGCCAAGCTCATCATCACAGCGCGCAGCCAGGATAAGCTCGAAAAGGTCGGTTTCCCTCTTTCCTAGACCCACAATGTGCCTCGGGCATGTGGGTGCAACCGAAAGTTCACGGCGGGGATACTGGTAGACACCATCAGGAGCGAGCGCAAGGACACATTTGTGCAATAATGGACGTTCGTTGGGAACCCGCTTACCATTTGCTTGTGTTAAATTATCGCCTGTTTGCTGCACTGGATTGGCGTTTGCACAGATAGCAGTGTCGCTCCGAAACCTGGGCGCCCCAGAAGTGGAGGTGGTGGCAGCTGACCTGGCTGAGCCCTCCCAGGCGGACGCGCTTGCTGAGCGTGTGCTGGAGATCACCCAGAGCCCTATTGATGGCGGCAGCTTTGCGCAGCCGTCTGATGTGGGCCAGGGCCTGTACCTGCTTGTCAACAATGCTGGCACTGCGGTGTTCAACGGCATGTCGTCACTGGCAGGTGCGTACAACGATGTGCAGCCGCTTGGCAGATGAACTGTTATTTGTGACATTCATTCGTTGAGCTGTAAAGGGATGCGGTGCATGCTCTGCATGCATGAAATGCACACAGCCTGTGTGACGTTACACCCGCTGGCCATGCGGGTCATTAGTCAATGGGTTAGCGTTACACTGTACACTCTGCAATGTGGGTGGTGCGTGCCCGTGTGCATGCACACTTCCAAACCATCAGCTCATTTGTATTTGGTTGTGTGCATGTGTTTTCACTTTTCACCCATGGTCATGCATGCAGGTGACCCCAGCGAGTGGGACAGGGTGCTGCAGATCAACCTCAACAGCCCGCTGCGCCTCACGCGCCGCCTGGCGCCCGCCATGGTGGCGGCTGCGCAGACAGGCGCACCCGAGCGCGGCGCGCCCGGCGGCGGCGCCGTCATCGTCAACGTCGGCAGCCAGTTGGCCTATCAGCCCTTGGCGTTGTATGCTGCGTACAGCGCATCCAAATTTGCACTGCGTGGCTGGTCGCTGAGCATCAGCCAGGTGAGTGCAGGCCTACTGGCCAGGTTGCCCTGCGCGTCATGGTGACGCTGCTGCCATCTGAGTTTTCTGTGCACGATGATGAAGCATGCGTGGCGTGGAGCAACGCTGGGGCTCACACATAAGGCTGACATACAAGGGCTGACATATAAGGGTGCACATGTTCGTTGATGTTGTTTACGGTACTACTGCATTCATGCGTCAAAGGAGCTGTCTTCACCGCCAACCCTCGACCATTTGAACACATGCCACATTCACACCGGCGTCAGCTTGCAGTGACGGCACATGCAGACGTGCTACATGCGCATTTTCCGTACAAGCATGAGGATGGCCGCACCACCGCACAATGTTTGGCTGCTGATGAGCCAGACGCAACAGCCGCATCATAGCGTTGCAACAACACTCGCATGTGCAGCCATCACCTCAATAGTCGCATACCCGTGGGCGTGCTGATTGGCGTGCGTATGTGTGTGCGCCTGCCTGACTGGTTGCAGGAGCTTGCCCCCCACAACATCAAGGTGTCTATCATCAACCCATCAGGCGTGGACACTACCCTCATCCCTGACGGCTGGTTCCATCGTGAGCGGCTGATGCTGCCTCAGGACATCGCGGCCGCCGTGCTGCTGGTGGTGGACTCCTCGCTGGCAGCCTGCCCTGAGGAGATCAACATCCGCAACGTGCTGCCTAACGAGAACAAGGGCATCGCGTAACTGATGGA
>BDDA01000154.1:103984-125145 GCA_001662385.1 Chlamydomonas asymmetrica | reverse complement strand
GTCAGTTACACAAACACCAAGCGTCCGCACCAGCAGCGTCCCCCCCCCCCCACCATCACACACACACATACAGACCGCTGTCCGTTTTGTGGCAGCTGCCAGGTCATCCCAGACACCTCGCGATCGGCAGGTGCAGTTTTATCGTTTCTCTCCTCATGTGTCTGCTCACTGCACGGCCCCAAGAGAAGCATAATAGCCCCACGGGAAGCAAAATACCCTAGCACACGACGGCAGGCATGAGCTGCGGTTGAGGGAGCCTTGGATGGCATGCTGCGTTGCCAACGTGCGCCGTGCAGCGTGAGAAACGCGGCTGTGCTCGTTCAACCCTCCGCTTGTCATTGCCTCAAGCGTGCTCTATAGGGTGCTTGATGCAGCACTCTGCCACCGTCTGAAACGTGCTGGATGGCGGTCTCCAATGCGCCCCCTCCTGCAATACCAATGAGTAATTGACTCACTGTACTGTGAGTGTGCATCGCTGCAGGTTGGCTTGCCGCTGGCCAACGTGGCAGCCACGAGCGGGTCGCCGGACGCACAGGCCGAGGCGCAAGCGTATACCGCCAAGCTCGGATCTCTGGTAACAGATCACGGGATGCCCACAGCGCCAGATGGTGAGTGCGGACAAACTTTAGTTGTAATCCCACAGGGGCGGCCGTGATGTGCTGGGTTGAGGCACGCATTGGCATGCGCGTCTGCCACAAGCAAATCCATAACGTGCACGCAACATGCCAGACTTGATGCAGGCATCTGCACGGCAGGTGCCATGGCGTGCATGCCACCGCATGCGGCATGGCAGGATCAACGCATTGTGGCATCCGTCAGAATCCATCAGAATCCACGTCAGCGTCTGGATTGGCATTAAGGTGCTGGTGTCAATGTGTGCCATGACCTTGCGGCAGGCCTGTCCAGCCCCGAACATCAGTGTACCATACTGCCATCACACTACCACATAGTTTGCTCCCTGGCCCAATTATTACTGCCCTACAGGCGGTTGCCATTATCAGATGTTGTCAGCTGCTTTGTCCTAGGATAGCCTCTTGCTGTCACTTCTTGTTGCGCTGCGGTGCCGCCTCTTGGCTAACCTGTGCAAAACATCGCCGCAACGCTCGCCTGCCGCCCATGCAATGCGCCAGGCGTTCCGCGATTTGACGTGGTGCTGCTGGGCATGGGCGCGGATGGGCATGTCGGGTCGCTGTACCCCGACAGACCAGGTGCGTTGCGCTTGCAGGCAGCAGGGCAGTCTGCTTCCCGGTACATTAAACACTTGTCAAAGGCTGTGGTGTCGCACCAAAACCCTGTGGTTGTGTGCATCAGGTGGCTTTGCGGCGGTACGGCCCCACCCCTGTATGCGGGCAAATTGCTTTTCCTGCATGATCGGCTTGTTCTTCGCGTTCCCCGGTGCCCTGGGTCATTGACCAGGTGTTTGACACTTTGATGTGGCTGTGTGTACAATGCCCAAACGCAGAGGTGAACGTGACGGACCCCAGCGTGTGGGTGCTGCCTGTTGCGAAGAAGGTGAGCGAGCTCTGGAGAACGGTGCAGGGCCATGCGATTAAAAAGGATGCGTCAGCATGCAATGGGCAACAGCATGTATAACTGGTAACCCATATGAGGTGGTTGGGCAGTACATCAGGGCAGTACATCAGGGCAGTACATCAGGGTGTACCTGGTCACAGTACTGCCGCATTTTGTGCTGTGCTGGCCACCACATGCCTGGCTGGCCTTGGTTACCAGTCCGTTATGTTATCCTGCTGGCCTTGGCCGCCTGGTCAATGGCGCCCGGCCGTCCTGCACACTCAGCACGCTGCACCCCCTGGACTGCTGGCCAGTCTGTCATCGACTTGCTACGCCATGCAATTTACTTCAGCATGCCGGCGCTGTTGTAAGCCCTCGGTTGGCGCGTCCCAACAGTCTGATAGTCCACTTGACATACGGTGTCCACTCCATGTCCACTTAACATGCCTGTCCATGTCCCCTTATCTTCTCTCTCACTCCTCCTCTGTGCGCACGAACACAACTTCAGGACCCTGCAAGCATCACGCTGTCGCTGCCGGTGATGAACGCCGCTCAGTCGGTGGTAGTGGCGGTGACGGGCGCCAACAAGGCGCCAGCCGCGCACACCGCGCTGGAGGTGGGCGTCGCGCCGGAGCAGCTGCCGGGCGGCGCGGTCAAGCCGCTGCCCGGAGGCCGCCTCACGTGGCTGCTAGACGAACCCGCAGCGCAGCAGCTGCAGGCGGTGCAGGCCGTGACGGCGCTCGGGCACAAGTGACCAGTCCGAGCACCCATAAGCACTGCTAAACTCTGTGTTGGTTTATCTTCGGCTGTATCTTTGGACCTTCAGGCTGTCTCTGCGGGCCTGCGAGGGCGAAGGCAAGGTTGATGTGCGATGATGCTTGTGTGTACTACCGCCGCCTTGCGGTAAAGCTAGTAATGCGCGTGAGGCGGTCCTTGAACTTACAGCAGTTATGTGTAAGCGCCCTCCACGGGAATGCCTTCGCCCAGCACACCTGCAGGCAGCCCATTCACCATGCGCAACGTGCCCGTGCTACCGTGTATATGTACAATTCAGTGTTTGAATGCAGTGTTGCACTGTCGATTCTTGACGCATGCAACTGCTGGTCGTAGGCAAGGTGAGCCCATGCGTTGGTCCTAGCTACAGTGTCCTGCATTGCATACCTGGAGCCTGCGTGTCGGAAATTCGGACTTGAAGCATGGCAGGATTGGGCTTCGCGGGATTCGCAGGTGTGGCGCAAGCGCTATTGTGGTATCCCGTGCACTGC
Organism: Chlamydomonas asymmetrica; assembly: GCA_001662385.1. NCBI lineage: Eukaryota > Viridiplantae > Chlorophyta > Chlorophyceae > Chlamydomonadales > Chlamydomonadaceae > Chlamydomonas > Chlamydomonas asymmetrica. The sequence goes on along the minus strand of BDDA01000154.1, from coordinate 122,368 downwards.
ATATGTGTCTCAAAATCCCATCCTGACCATTGTTCCGGCAATTACAGTTGGTGGGCTATGGTTTAAGCAGTTCAATTGTGCTAGCAAACAATTGAACTGCTAGCGAACAATTGAACTGCTGTGGTGAACAATGCCTGGTGGTGCACGGTTTCGGTAGCATGTGAAATCGCCAAATCGTGCTGCGAGGCTTCACTGTGGCCTTCATGATTTGGCACCCTGCTCGCCGAACCACCATATTTGCAAAACCATCCTCCATCCCGACAATATCCTGACGAAGAAACAAGAGCTTGTATGACACGTCCATACGCCAAACTCTATCGGGCACGAGTTGACTGTAGGTGGTGAACTTTGGAAAGTTGCACAACACCCTGCATCTAGAGGGTGGCTTAATGTTGGCGGACAACCGTAGGTGTTCCAAGGCCGACGAACCAACCGGCAGGTTGTAAGACTCAGAAGCAACGGTGTGCGCTACACAGATGGCGGTCAGCTCGCCTCGCCGCCGGGCCCAGTCCACCCTGACCTGGGATGCCTTACTCAACCGCATGAGCATATGCCAGGCGAACGCGCCGTTGATGGTAAACTCAAATTTCTTGCTCGGCTTGTGTTGCGTTGTTCCCCTTACTGCATTAATGCCGGCAACTGGGCACGACACTGCACCTGCGTCAGTGCACAATCTTCAATTGCTTTGTTGTCTGTGAGCAGTAACAGTCACTGGTGCGCTCATTAAGCTCTTTCCATTTTTTGACAGTTGTGCATTACCATTCATTCACCTGCATGTACGGCCGCAGAACCCTGGACCGAGTGAGAACAGCCGCTGGGGGAGGGTTGATGTTGCTATAAGAAACCAGCAGGGTTTCGGACAGGGTCTCCAAGTACCGAACTATGGCACTGGTGTCAGCGGAACGGTACAGCAAATAGAAAGTGACACCTGTGACGACCCGTTGGGCCCACTGCCCGGACTTCCCAGCATACGCTACATAAGCCCTGCTGACATCACGGACCTTATAAACACCTCACGGCTTGCAGATGACAGCGCGAGAGTAAGCTGCGTCAATGCGATGGTTGCAACGGTGGTCCTTACCATTTAATCGTTTGCCGCTTTTGGTGTACAACACCCTCACCCAAGTAGCTGCCTGTTTCATCGACTATCAGCTGCTCGTGTGTGATTCCGTTTGTGCAGGCTCTGTTATCCGAGTGCTCAGCGGAACAGCTCGTGCACGTCGCTCATCTTGGACTGGGCGCGTTTTGCTCGGTGGACCTTGTCGCTGTACACCTGCCTGACGGCAGGAGAGTCTTGTCAGCTTGCAAGAGCTGCACGCTGTCCCTCGCTGACCCTGTCCAAAAGACGATGTTTGAGGAGGCCGACACGTTGATGCGCTTTTCGGACTGCCCCTTCATCATGCAACTGTTCAAGGTTTGTGGCTGGTTGCCTGCCTGGTTGCTGTTGCTGTGTGTGCTCAAATATCGTGACATGAGGCGCGCCTGCTGGGATTAGTCACATGTACAGATGCGAGGCACACAAGACACACACACGGACAAGCTGCGCATCACGCACTACGACGTGCCTGCGTTGTGTTGTGTCCAGGTGCTCACGATTCGCAATGCACCTGAGGCACTGATGGACTGGTCGGACTCTGTAGCATACCAGCAACCAGACTACGAGCACCTCAGCTTCACAGGAGCGCCTGACATAAACGTAACGTCGCCACGGAGCAGCTTGTCTCTTCGGGGTAGCCTGGACCTAACACGACCTGTCAGTGAGTCTTGGGATAACGGGATGGCATTCAACTGTGTGCACCTGTGAACTCATTCACACACCAGCTTCATAAGCAGGAGGTCTGCAGTGCAGCCTTGATTCGCATCGCCTTCAGACAAAGCCAGCGTGACCCAAATCAACCGAGCCGCGTATCGCCACAGCTAAGCCGGCCTGGTGCTGTGTGCATGACTGCATGCAGGCATGTCCCAGCAAGCAATGGTACGAGCGGGTACCCGAAGCTCCATGGATGGCGGTACAGGCGGTACGGGTGGGTTCGGGACGTATGACGGTCTCAGCTCTTTTGGCGGCGCGTGCACGCTGTCCACCGGCCGCAGTGGCAAAGGCGCGCTGGCGGCGGACCAGCCCAGCATGACCACACTGTTGCTGCTGGGCTGGGCGCGTGGGGGCGACATGAAGGGCGTCATTAAGCACCTGCTGCGCCACCCGGAACAGCAGCATGCAGCGCAAGGTGAGGGCGTGGGGATTGAGTGATTTGTATTGTGGCAGCGCTGGGCAAACATGCACCCTTCAAGTGTGACATGACTTGAAGGGTTATCAGGTGATGTCTCCACGCATCCGCATTGGATGCATGGAAATGGCAGCACAGCAGCGCGGCCTCCTGCTTTGACAGAGCATGGCAGGGAGAGGGCAGCGGCACAACACCCACACACCAGACTCCAGCGTGCACACACACACCAGGGCAAGGAGCAGCGAGGGAGGGCAGCATGACGCAGCGCAGGCAAAGCACTGACCATCAAGCCGCTGGGCAAACCCCAGACGTTGGCCTGCTGGCTGAGCCGGCGCCCCCTCCCCCCCGTAGGCGAGACAGCCAGGAAACGCAACCAGCGCTGAGTGGCAAACATGTGCTGAGCAACCAGGTAAGGCAAGCTGAAACATTGCAACACCAGCAACACAATGAGAGGAAGCAGGCAGGGCAAGCCACACGGTCACTCACCAGCAGCACGCCGGGAAGCACGCAGCAGGCACGCTTGCGCGCCTGAGGGCCCAAATTACACTGCCAAACCGCCAGTGGCAGGTGCACAGCAAGCAAGTAGGAGCATGCCGCAAAATCTGAGAGCTGCCAAGCCAGTACGGGCCAGCGGGCACCCGCAGCCGGCCCAACCCCACACGAACGTCCCCACATTGGGCAGGCCATGGCACAAGTAACTCAAGCGGGGAGGTACCACTCTTCTACTGTCGTACGTGGCAACAGCATGCACATGACATCACCAATGCCATACATGGCGTGTGCCTGCTGCCTGTGTGCGTGAGCAGGCGCGCGGCGCGGCGGCGGCCGCCACCCGCACGACCAGCTGATGATGAGCGAGGCGGCGCTGAGGTTCTACGCGGGCTGCTTGCTGCTGGCCCTCACGCACCTGCACAGGCAGGGCATGGTGCATCGGGTGAGTGAGAGCCACGAAGTATGATCCAGGGCCATCCTCATGCTGTGGTTTGTATAGTCAATTATGCAATCCTGCAGAGGGGTTGGGGAGGAATGTGCTGGGAAAGCGAGTGCATGCGCGTGCCGGGCCGGTCGGTGCGCGTGTTGCCATGATGAGACCCTGGCCTTGGGAGCGCATTGCGCTCACGGCCAAGGGTGCTGCATTGTGGGCGCTCACACATACTCACCATGCACGGCTGGGTTGCAATGAGGCAGGCGTGCTGGTGAGTGGTGCTACTTGTGGGTGTATCGATGTTTCATGTATACATGCGTGTGCATTTGGGTGTGCGTGTCACAGGACCTGAAGCTCGCGAACCTGTTGGTGTTGGGCAACGGCTACCTCCAAATAGGCGACCTGGGAACAGCAGCAGACCTATCGTTGACGGGCGGCCGCATCGGGGGACGTGTTGGCAGCCCAGGATACATGGTGCGTGGCGATTTTTGTTTTCATCGCGCACGCCTGCCTGCCTCCCGCTTGTTGCACTGCTTGTTGCTGCAATGAGCGCCATCTCGCTGCTGCGACGCGCCCACTGGTCAAAGCTTTCGAGCAGTGGCAGGGGGGCATACAGGGCACGTGGTTTGGCCGTGTGCGCCTGCGTTGTGTGCACCAACCCATTATAGAGGCCACGTGCTGTCGGGATTCCTTTGCACGCCAAGCCACACCCTGTGTTTGCCCACTGTGCGCGCGCCGAAAATGTAAGCGTAGCCTCCTGCGCACAGCCTGGATCAAGCTTGATGGGTGGTAAAAATGTAGGTACCAGTGCTGCTGACGCCACTCTTACCAGCGGTGGTATTGCCTAGCTGACATGCTCTCCACCGTGTGCTTACTCCCTGCTCCCATCCCGCCTCACCCCACTGAGTGTGCACTGTATGTGTGCTTGTGCGGTACGCCATGCAGGCGCCGGAGGTGATGTGGCGCGACCCTTCAGGCTATGACCTGTCGGCGGACATGTGGTCTGTGGGGGCCTGCATCTTCAACATGGCCACGGGTAGGGCAGCATCAGCACCATTCAACACCTTATGGCCTGCTGTGCGACCGCATGACAGGAACGATTCACTCGCCTAGCTTTCTACGGCCGCTCCTTTTGATGCGCTGTCCCGCGCCAGAGCCCTGAGGTTACACCGGTCTGGGTGATGTGTTCCCACTGTTTCCCTCTCTCTCCCTCACATGCAAGTGGCATGCATGCACCCATGCACACACTCACAAGAATGCCGGGATCCGCTCGTGCGTGCAGGCCGCAATGGAGTCACGCCCTTATCAGGTCCATGCCTCTTATCACACGTGCAATGCAGTACCATGCTGCATAGTGATAGGCGCGCTTCCTTGAGCTGTGCTTGATCCACTGTGTGCTCCCCCGCGCTGCAGGCTGCCTTCCAGCGGGTAACGCTGGGCCCCCCGCCCCCTCCTGGCACCCCCACCTCAGCGGCCTCATGAGCGCACCCCTGCAGGACCTCCTGGCGCAGCTGCTCAGCATCCCACCGGACGAACGCCCGACAGTACAGGTCGGTACGGAAAGCCTGCCGTGCAGCAGCAGAACACAGCAGCAGCACGCGTGATTTTTGTTGCAAGTACCATCATCAGCTTGTTGGCATGTGGGTGGTCGTGTGAGCATGCGCATGTACAGTGTGGAATGTCATGTGCCATTCCTGGCATACGCAGTGCCTGCCGAGTCTGCCGCTGACCCTGGTGCATTTCCGCCCATGCCACCTCCATCGCTCCTGCAAACCTGCTCTGGTCCCTCTTGACCAAAGGGGCTCCCAGAGCATCTCTGTTACGTGGCTTGGTGTGCCCCATGCGTGAGTGGATTGTGCTGTGCCGTGCTGTGCTGTGCTGTGCTGCTACGGCGCGGCTCAGGAGGCGATGCGGCACGAGTGGTTCCAGCGCTTTGACTGGGCGGCGCTTGGTGAGCTGCGCATGGCGCCGCCGCAGGACGTGCCCTGGCGCGACCTGCTGTGGAGGCCCAAGCCATACCACGAGCGGGTCATGCAGTGAGCCCCCGGTGAACCAGCAAGCGATTTCCGTAATACAACCAAACACCAAACCATTACGGTACCGGTATGCAAAAACGATTATGATTCTGGCCCTTAAGGCCTGACGGACACATGATGCAAGATACGAGTGAGGACGAACTGCAAAGCAAAATCTTTTGCCACCTGCACCTGTCAGCACAGCTGTCAGTGTGCAAGGATCACAATCCTGGCTCTAATATCACACCCCAAGCAAACGATCCCGAGTCAGTCTCGTAGTCTCATACCGAACGGCGTATGTATGCATTGTTGCTTTTTAAGGCGTGCATATTGTGCTGCATTGAGGCCCGTCTTGCCGCCTGGCATGCATATTGTGCGCTGGTGGCTGAGTTGGTAGCGCCAAATGCTGCCAGGCGATGTGTTCCAAGAAATCGCTTCCACCGCCCTTCCTCCCGCCCCCCCCCCCGCCGCTTGCAGTCATTGTGCACACTCCACCACCCGTATTTATCCAGCTGCCTTCCTTGTGTTCTACCATTCATGTCGGACGATGCGCGATTCATAGAATCCCCATCTTCATAGTTGCTGTTGTCTGAATTGAGCTACCTCAGGTTGAGGTGTACTTTTGAGTTTCAACACCCAGAGCTCGCGCTATACATAAAACTTTTCGTTGATGCGGGGTATTGAAGTTGATTCCTACCTGCTCGGCTTCTTGTTGGAAGCATGTGCCTATCACGTACTTTCGAGCCAAGTTGATGAGTGCTGGCTTTCCCACTTGCACATGTTGCAGCGTTCATGGAGATTGGATTAGCCAAGTCGTTGGCCTGCCCTCGTGCGCTGGACCAACCGCACAGTTGTATTGCCATCAGCTGTCGGTGTGGCGAGCCTCGCTTAGTGGCATCTCGCTGTGCCGCAGCCACCGTTGCAACCGTACACATCCCACGAATGCAGGCAAACCGGCGCGCAGCTCAGGCGCAGCCCTCCCCCCTGGTGCTGCTGTGAACATATTGTGCGGCGCACATGTGACCTGGCTTACTTGTGAGCTGCGACGCCAATGACTGTGCATGTGCGTGCATGACTTGCATGCGCACCCTGCCTTCTGCACAACGCGCAATCAGCAATCCGCAAGAGCTAGCATGTCATGCTAGCACGCACCCCCAAGACACCCATACGTTCGGACGCGCATCTCACATTATGGGGCAGGGCCATACGCAAGCGAGATGTATCGACACATAAGCAGTACGCAACACACTTGTGGCATTGCGTTTACGCGAGTGCATGACCTAGCCGGTCATCGTGTGCCAATTCGGTTTATAGTACGCGTGTGAGGACGTGGAAAACAGCGCGACAGGACGACACGCAAACGGCTCACTGACGCAAACCGGAGCAAGGACACAGCGGCAGCGCACAGCAGTTGCTCGCCTGGAGATGCCTCACGCAGACTACCAGCGCAATACGGGCTTACTGGGGAACTCGCTACGTTCACGAATGCAGGCAAGAAAGCCCATTCCATCGCAAGGTGGGTGGAAGGTGGGTGCCAGTCGCAGCATGCGCTGGTGGTGGTATGGGGACCACACCATTGCCCCGGGCTTGCATTGCGCAAACGGCCCTTAGTGGAGCTTGCCTAGCGCTCGGCGCTCGGCAGGCGGGAAGTCACATCGTCAAGGTGGTGGGCGTGCGCGTGGCAGCGCATCAAACAAAGCAGTGCGGTCAGCGTGGCATGCGCATGCACCGGCCATGCATCAGCGTGTCATCCAGCATGCGGCCACGCTTTGCCAGCAAGTCCCGAAACCGGCGCAGTGGCACAGATGCACCACGGCATATGACCTTGGTCACACTATGGCAAGTGAGAGGGTGTGAATGCCCAACCGCAGCAAGGGGCACAACAAGCGGACTTTCCTCCGTCAGCACACGGCAAACCCCAGTGTGGTGTGCGAGAAGATTTAGACAAGCAATGTGACAGTCACTGTGGCGCAAGCCTCTACACGCAGCACGAGCTGGTCGCTGGTCGCTCACATCCTGATCTCACTAGTGCACGCTGGTAAGCGGCTGCACGGCGGGCTGTCAGCGCTTGACACCCATACGCCAGTGCACCTACGGATGATAACGTGCCTGGCCCTGCTTTCCTGCTTTAGACAAGCGTACGCTGGTGCGGACGCTGATGGGGCCGCTGGCAGCAGCGGTGGCGGCCTCCATTTGTTTGCCTCGTGCCAGCTTAGTGCTTGGTCACGCTCTCAAAGACCTTGAAGTAGGTGGGGAACGTCTTCCTGGTGCAGCAAGGGTCGTTGATGGTGACCGCGACGTCCCCGCAGGCCGCCAGCGAGAACGCCATCGCCATGCGGTGGTCGTCGTACGTGTCAATGTCAACGCCTGCCGGTGGAACGCACCATGGGACAGGGAAAGAGCCAGCAACGATTGTCAGTAATGCGTGTGTTGATTAAGAGTGGCGATGCGAATGAGTGCATGCATGGTATGTAGAAACCAGGATGTGCATCTGAACATCTTTCCGTGCGGGGGAACCCCTGCATCAACTTGCGATGGGGGCATATATGGCGGCATACCCGCGATGCACACAGACGTACGGTACGCATTTGGACATGAATGTGCACGTAAGTACGAATGCTGACGCAAATGCCAGGTCGCACCACCTTGCCCTGGCCGCTGGCATGCGAGCCTCAAAAACTGCCCTCGGCCTGTGGCCAGCAGGCTGCAGACCGCAACGCCATAACCAGTGCGCCCCGCCACCACCCCGCGTGTTTCAGCAGGACAGGCAGGTAGGCGGCAGGTAGCATGCTACGTTTGCCACTCACCAGCCTTGAGCTTGGCAGGTGGTGTGATGATGCAGTAGTCATGGCCTTCCTCAACCTGAGAAGAACGCAGCAGGCAGCAGCACAAAGCGTGCACTAAGGGGCACGTGCACACGCCGGTGAGCCCAGCGAACGAGGGAGGCATGATGAGGGCACGACGATGCCACAAACTGCACACCAGTGATGCTGCGTACATCATCACTGACATTCCTGTGTGAATGTCCTCAGCACTGCACCATGCATATCTACCAACAAGCGCTGCAGACCGTGTAGCTCTCGCCAAAACACGAGCACAACAACTGCACAAGCCAGAGTCCTGGCGACTCCCCAAACCAGACATTCTGTTGGTGCTTCTCCTCACACACATGCCGTATGTAATGTTATGTTATGTTACATCAGGAGCGTGTTGGCCAAACAACCCACGCTCCCCCCAAGTGGGGACCAAGAAAGCAGAAGAGGTTTGCCCACCAAGCTAGGCATCGGTCCCCATGTGGGGTATCGGGTATCTCATCTCAGTCGCTCTCACCGTGGCGCCGAGCTTGCGTAGCTCAGTGACGATCGCCACCATACGCTCTGTCTCCTTCACGCGCCAGTTGTACACGTTGCGGATGGCCGTCTTCCTGCACACGCATGCACGGCAGGAACGAGTGCGAGACGATCACCGCCACGCCGGCGCACACACACTCACGCGCATGTGCATGCGGTTGAGACACGATGCCGTGGGCGCACATGCCCATGAGCGCATTTGCATGCGCCTACCGAGCCCTGCAGACGTTCAAATCACATGAATGCTGTGCTGCAGGGCCCTTACGCACACACCAGTGGCTGGTAGTGTGTCGCATGGCCCAATCCTACTACCATGTAATCTCTCGGTCCGCTCGCAGGCTGCTTGCTCCATGCATTTCAGACTTGCTAGCAGCTGCGTCGCCCATTTCTGTGTGTGCTGGCATGTTCGTCGTCATGCTAGTCCTTGCACACAAGTGCCCAGCGGAAAAGGGCAGTCACACACGCGCACACCATGCAGCACATCTTGCATTCTAGCACCGGCGGCCTCGCGGGGACGAGCGCTCTCACTCACTGACTCACCCCTGTGCGAAGAGCGCGGCGACGGCGGCCGTCATGGCGGCGTCGGGGATGTCGTTGCAGTCGTGGTCCACGCCCACCAGCGGCTTGCCAAAGGCCTTTGGCCCCGTGATCTTGATGGAGTAGGGGGACCACTCCACCTTAGCGCCCATCAGGCCCATCACCTGCAAGCAGACGCCGATCACACATACCATACATACACCATGGATCATGCATAAGAAAGAGCATGGTGTTGTTGGTATACATCCTTCAACATTGGTGGTGACCATTGTTATGTTTGTTCACACCGCTCCAAAGCCCTGCAACATGGAATGTGACAGCACTCATGCATGGCGCCGTACCCATACCGTATGCAAAATGGTGTGCGGGCTGGATCGCGGGCCATGGGGCGTTCCTTGGACGGGAACGTTCACAGGCTATGCGACCGTTGCAGAAGCAGGGGACTTTTGTTTTGTACTTTTGTCCCTGTCCCTGTCCCTGTCCTGGCCGGGTGTCTGGGTCTGAGAGGTTCTGGGTGAAGAATTTCTCAACTCCAGGCACCCGGTCGGGACAAGGACACGGACAGGGACAAAACAAGGCTGTGTGCGTGCGTGCTACACGGTGGGCTGTGGAGAGGTCGCGGTTCCTGACTGGTGCATGCCATCGCCTTCAGGTTCAGGCTCAGGCTCAGGTATGTGTAGTTACCATGGTTACTACCGTGTGGCAGGTATTGTGGCATTGTACGTATTGTACACTGGGGGGGGGGGTCAAGCCGAGCCCGACTCTACTGCTGGACAAGGAATGAGCGCTGTGGAGTGTTCCGTGTTTGTGCAGAGTGCGGTGTTCGGCGCACCTCGGCGAATCGCACGTCCCCCTGCAAGCTGTCGCTGCCGCAGCCCTCCACCACGATCGTGCCACCTGCATGACCACACGCCAGCACAAAGCAGGCCAACAACGGATGACCGCAGGCCCAGTGATCCAGCAGCATCCAGATCTTGATCTGGCAGCGCCCAGATCCAATCTAGGCTCAGATGCAGGTTGGGAACTTCCAGGGTTCATGTAGCGCCATGCATGCAGGTGCAGATGGTGTGTGTTGACCCATAGGATGTATTGCATCGTTGCCTGATGAAATGCGTGCAGCCGTTGCTGTGTCACGCATGACAGGTACACAGGAGGGTCCTGCCACTGCAGCGTTGTGGCAGGCACGCATCTCTGTCCACTAGCGAGCGGCGAGGGGTTGCCATGGCTGGCGCTGGCCGATGACCATGACAGCAACGACCAGCCTTCTGAGGCTGACCGGCCCTCTTCCATTAGAGGCCCGCTCCCGGCGTGCGGACTGCTAATCCGCATCAAGCCGCACACCTCTGCCACAACTGCAGCTGCCATAAGCTGACATGCAGGGTCACGGATCCCAAAGCAGCCATTCTGGCCTCCTGACTGCCTATGCCACCACCTGCCCGAGCCTTTAATCGATGGCCTGCAGTCGGCACGCTGATGATGCGAGGTGCTCCGCCAGCGTGCTCCATACGCGATGTGCCTTAGCTCATGTGGACACCATGCTGTACGCTAGCGGCGATGCTGCTGCTCCTGCCGCATGCTGCTGCTCCTGGCTCTCCTGCCGGCGCCCAGCTCCGCACGCCTCTTGCTGCTGCGGCTGCAGCAGCCATGGCAGCTGACTTCACCCTCCCAGCGGCGCCATTGCGGTTGAGCGGTGCAGCAGACGCCATTGCAGCTGAGCTGGGCGCGTGATGCAGCAACAGCACCCATGACCAGCTGTTGCTGTATCACGCGCCCCGCTCAACCGCGATGGCGCCTGCAATTGCGCCTGCTGAACTGCTCCAGGAAGGCGCCGCTGGGAGAGTGGGAGTGTGGGAGTGGCGGGGTCTGCACAAGCGATGTTCGTGTGCTTATGTGTGCTTATGGCACATGCAGGTGAATCCCAGGTGGCACCTCAGCTGGTGCCCACTCGCAGCTCTTCTCACCTGTGATGGTGGCTCCTGCCAGGAAGTACGACGCTGACGAGGCATCCCCCTCCACGTACGCCTCGCCGGGCGACTTGTACGTCTGACCAGCAGGGATCTGTGAAGCGGGACCCAGATCAGGATCGAGACCAAGATCAAAATCGCAACAAGGATCAGGATTGGAAGCAGGAACATTTGCTACAGTGACATGACTTGTTTTCGTTTGAGTACTTTGGACCTAGCAAGGCGGACCTAGGCAGGCAGTGTCATCACGCTTGGGCCGCATACAGGCGCATACAGGCGTTCACTAATGGCCTGATCCACCCACTCCAATGGCCTGCGAGGCCACCACATGTTAAGACATTGAATGTATCACGCCTTCAGGCTTGATAGATTGAAATATGGAACCAAGGTAAACTGATGCAAGGCCAGCGGTATGCGAGGCGCCCTGCTCCGGAACCGCTCACCCTCATGTGGTTGAGCCCGTTGAGCTTCTCCACCTTCACGCCAAAGCGCTCCATCAGCTTGACCGTCATCTCCACGTACGGCTGAGACACCAGCTCGTCCTTGATGATGATCTGCGCAGGTTTCCGTTAGGGCACACCACGATGAAGTGAGTCCTCGCGACATTTCGCAGCACCCCCGAGAGCACGTAACGAGCACACGTTTGAGGCATGCATTGACCTGGGCATGCAACTCTCTTGCTCACAATGATGCATGAGGGACAAACACGCAATTTATTCAACAGTGCGTTAGCAATGCATGGCATGCACATGACGCCCGCGTTGCGTGCGTGACATATGTTTTCATTGCAACGGGTCACATGCCCAGCTGGCCCCCACGCACCTCGATGGCATCGCCGCCCGGGCCGCCCGGCACCGCCAGCGGCGCTGCCATGAGCAGCGCTGTGAGGTACTGGCTGCTGACCGCGCCCGACAGGTGCACCTGCGGTACAGCGGTAAAGCCAACAGAGGCATGATCACATGCGGGCACATTTAAGCAGCTGGCAGCACTTGAACATGGGCACATCAGCAAGATCCAGTGGGTGCAGCAGCGAGACCACGACACGAGCACAGCGGGAGTATCAACGGTCGAGTAATCGCTTCCCTAACTACGGTGTGCTGCCAGGTGCTGGCCAGGTGAGGCGGGGCTGCCATGAGCAAATGCTTTGCGCTCAATCAACCCTGCCGTGCTTAAGGCACACCGCCGCTTGTGCCATAACTTGACACCACAACACCACCAACATGACCCAAGTGCCCATGCCTAATGCCTTCATCACCATATGCTGCTTCGGTGCTCCCAGATCTCATAAGCAAGCCGCAGGCAGCTACAGGCAGGCGCACGAGCGGAAATCAACCACGTGCGCCTCATTCATTCGCCTCGCTGCTCGGCTGCTCGGCTGCTCGGCTGCTCGGCTGCTCGGCATCTGCGGGCGTGCGCCCTCACCTTGCCGGTGGGCAGGCCCTGTGAGTTGACCTCCACTGGCGGGCAGCCGGTGCCCAGCGTACACTTTGCGTCCACGCCCAGCTGCACCAGGCCGTCCACCAGGTCCTCAATCGGCCGCTCACGCATGCGCGCCACGCCATCCAGCACAAACCTGTGCAGCGCAGTCACCAGTCATCAGCCCCCACTCCAGTCGCCAGCACCCTGGTTATGAGCATTATGACAATTGTATGAGTCATACCCCGTGCCGATGTCAGTGTGCAGGCCGTGACAGGGCGCGGGCTTGAAGTGGACAGCTGGGCAGCCTCGCTTCTTGCACATGCTGCGTATGCGAGCACATGCGCATGCAGGAGGGCGTTTTGCAGCCAGATGCGGGCCCAGCCACGGTGGTGATGCAGCGCTGCAGCTCGTGCGATCTCAGCTCGCCGCACAGCAACTGCCAGCCGCGCTGGCTTGAGCGCCGTCGTGCGCACAGATGTTGCCGGCATGAATGCATGGCCTGCACGGGCCCCTCCATGCATGTTGAGCGTCCTTTCGGAACGTAGATTCCGCTGATTGACACACGGTACATGCGGACCACCTGCGAGTGCGTGCTGCACAACACAGGCTCACTGGGGCACACTCACTTGCCGCGCCCAGCTGCCACCACCGCTGCTGTCAGGGGCCGCATGGCAGTTCCCGCGTTGCCAAGGGACAGCTCCGCACCCTGACACCAGGGAAAGATGCGCGAGTAAGAAGGGTAAGCAGGGCAAGCGCACTCAACACCCCAACGCCATCACACGCCCGCCAGGTCAGCGCATGTCGGAACGTACTCGTAGCACTGGCATTTGCAGCAGCTGCATGATAGACTGACGGTCAAGACAAATTGTTGTGGGTGCACCTCATTGCAGGGAAGGCAGGCCCACTGGTCCTGTGGCCATTCAGTGCATGCGCTGCCGCCGTTATTGCACGCATGCATCACGCATGCGCATGAAGCTTACCGCTTGCAGGCATGCAGTGCAGGCGTGCCATCCTGCACCCATGTGGGGCACAGGTGTCGCTATGTGGCTGGCTCGCTAAGCACGATGCTGCTCTGCACTCACGGTCGACGCGAAGCGGCCTCCGCAGCCGTGCACGACCATCTTGCTGTGCTCCCAGTCCTCCTCAAGCTTCACACCCAGCACCTTCAGCGCGCCGACCATGTAACGGATGTCATCGGAATCCTGCACGTTTCAGCGTGGACGCCGAGTTAGCTTGCTGGAACTTGGTGCAAGCATATGCGCTTGAGACAATTGCACTTCAATGAGGAATACGCAGGATTGCAGGTGTGGCCTGTTTCGCATCCAGGTTCGCTCATATGTCATCCTGCTGAGCTACTGTAGGAGGGTTTGCAGCCTAGCCCATCGAGACGACCCACGCCAGGCGTGGTGTGAACGTGTGTGCGGGAGGGCAGACGCCATGTCAAGCACTACACGACGGTGCGGTGGTGTAAAAGGACAAGCAGAATGTGGTTACTCACCAGCAAGTTGCGCACAACCGTGGTTCCCTCCGCCAGCGCGGCCAGCAGAAGGATCCTGTGTGTCCACATTCGTCGAGGGTGCAGTCAGCAGCGGTTGCACGTTGCTGTGGTTGAAGCACGGCTATGCGCATTTGCTCATAGCCACACACTACGTGACTTTTGAGTGCATAAGGGTGCAGTTATTGGCAATATGTGCTGGGACTGCACGCCGCTGCGTTGGCTAATCTGCGTGTGCTGAGACGGCGGTTGACAAAAGAGCACAAGCGGAGACTTGCCTGTTCGATAGTGATTTTGAGCCAGGCAGCTTCACGGTTCCCTCAATTTTTTTAATTGGCTGGATTGTCAACTGGGTCACTGCAGAGAAAGCAAGCAGCAACGACCCCACGTTCAGTGCTAGAGAATGTACGCGTGGACGCAACACCTGGCTGAATTGAGGGAAGTCAAGCAGATGCGTGCAAAGCACCGAGTCCTAAGTTGAACATCAACAACTATGAGCTTCCCGACTCCTCAGCCCTCGACGGTACAATAGTGCAGCAGGTGAACCCAGGGTATCAGATTGACTGTGGCGGCCTGAGGACTGCACGCGTGCGCTTACCCTTGTCCTTCGTAGCAGCAGCCTGCGCCTTAACCACCACTGCAAGCGCGCGGTTCAACCGAGCGCATGGCGCGCGGATGGCTGCGGCCGGGGTGACATGGATTGCCTGCGACACCACAGGCCTAGGGATGCACGCAGCAGCGCTGCGCCGGCTCCCGGCCACATACCGGGCCTGCAGATGAGACTTGCAAAGCTGCATCGTGTATGGGTGTCTGAGGAAAGAGGGCGAGTCTGGAAGTCCTGTCGTTGATGACCTGGGTGATGAGGGTGAGGAGAATTTAAATCCTCAAAACTGGCTGCAACAAAGTATCAAAGCGTAGATCTTTGACTTCAATGTGGCTGTCTTTGCGTATGTATGTGTACACACTCAACTCAAAGCTTTGGCGCACCATGTTTCCGTGACGCCTCAGTCCCCTTCACCGCTTTTGGCACTTTTCCTGACTGCAGTCGCGTCTCAACATAGCCTATCGTTAACCAAAACAAAAGTTAAAGCTTGGCTTGTCAGGCCACTGTCACAGCAGCACAGCCATGCCCGCCCGGGTGCGGGTGCGCCTGGGCGAATGGAACCGCCTGAACCGGCCTTGGAGCCACCGTGTCTCGCTTATGAAGTAAGGCGAATGCTTTCGACCATATCATCCGGCATCGTTTGTTGATGCATGTCAAACACCACGGCAAACGAGCAGGGCAACGCGGCGGCATCCTCACTGTGGGACCGAGGACGCCGCCACAGAGCGGGTGCAACTTTAACACCGTCGTCAGTGTGTTCCACTGTTCACAGGACGATGGTGACACAGCTGTTGGAGAAAGAGAGGATTCGGACCACACTAGCGAAAGCTAAATCACTGCAGCGGTTCGCTGAACAGCTCATCACGATCGGCAAGATGGTGCGTGCCGATGCACGACCGTTGCTGCCTTAAACACCGCTTAGAACGTATAAGACGAGGCTTCCTGGCTTGCCGCTTTCGTTGGCGTCGTTCAGTTGCGCTGCAATCCCGTGGCATTGGCCGTTGCCCCGGTGGTGCGCAGGGCACACGGGAAGCTTGGGTGCAAGCAGGAGGGATTGTACGCACAGACAGGGAGCTTCATAAACTGTTCACCACCCTGGCGCTGCGCTACCACCAGCGGCCTGGGGGCTACACACGCCTGCTGCGCGCTGGGTGGCGGGAGCGCGACGCGGCGCCCGTCGCGTTCCTCGAGTGAGTCACAAGACAGCCCTGCCTGCACAGAGAAATGTTCACCGCCGCCGCACTGCGCTAGCTCCACCACCCTGCAGGCCCTGCACCACTCCCATGCATTTTCGTCGTTGCTGGGAAATTCCGTCCATGCAAGCATGTGGTGAACTGGCATTCGCTTGGTGGCCGCTGTCGATGGCCGCGAAATGCACCGCACGCCCATGCAGTGCATGCCGTTTTCCGCCATACGGCGGTAAGGCGGGGCATGGGCAGAGCGCTCGGCTTCCTTTTCGTCATATGTGGGGGCATGCAATTCGGGGGCATGCACATCACGCTTGGCGAGCGCACCGCCTCGCTCATGAAATGCATGCATCCACATTGCAAGCAGCTACTGTGGGCAGTGGCCCGGTATTTGCATGTGCCACCGAGCTTTTAGGGTCAGGCACATCCAGATGCATCACAGCAGAGCCAACCAATGACACGCCTTTGACAGCACTGACGACATGGTGCCGCGTGCCAAGATGTGCCTGCACGCTGTGCCATAGTGGGCCGCGGATCATGACCGGCATACAGTGGCGGGGTTGCACTTTACATGCACACTGCACGGCCCTTGAGGGATCTCACTGCACGGACCCACGCGAACCTCCGCCTGTCACACCCCGACCCACTTGTGCACTGTGTGCGGAATGCGGCGATGCAGGCTGGTGGACCGGCCGGGCGAGATGCGGCCGGCGCGGCCCGCGGTCGCGCCTGTGGGCCTGTTCAGCGTGCAGCGCTGGGTGAAGCAGCAGCTGGGGCAGCCCATCCGGCAGCCGGGGCCGCTGCTGCCGCCCGCGGTACAGGTGAGCACGCTCAATTCGCCTGCTGCAGCAGCAACACACCTGCACACCCGCTGCATGCAGCGTGGTCCTAGTAGACAGGGGAGTGCTTCAGTAAACATGTGTTCACACAACAGGAAGCAATCTGAAAACAGTTGGGGTGTTATGTGACCATGTGGCATGCAAGCATCTGACAGAGGCAACTGCCAATTTATACCCAACGTCAGCTGATCCATGCCAGGTAGGGTGGGGTAAGCACAAGTTTGGCATGGACCGAGCTGAAAACTACGCTGTGCGTTTGTGGTGTGCTTTGGGGCGTGTGATGCCTCTTGCCGCAGGCGTATCTCAAAGCGGAGAACCGCATGGTGTGCGACGTACCGCTCACGTTGCTGCCTGGGATGACAACGCCAAGGCAGCTGCAGGAGCGGCAGCGGGCGAGACAATTACAGCAATAGCGGCAATATCCCGGCCACCACGGCGGCTGCCTGAACAGCAACACCGCGCAGGAATCCATGCGGAGCGCGTGTGATTCACGCGATTCAGTTTCACTGGGATGGCTGCGGCTTTGGCATAAGCCGCATTTACACCCGCGCCGTACACGACTAGTGCATGACGCTTCCGTGCAGCGCACAGGCTGTGGCCTCGCCCCTGGTACAAACATTTTTAATGGGACCACACGCATGTGCCTGCCTGCCTGCCTGAAGGGCTGTGGCCACTGGCCGCCCTGCCCCGTGTCGCCCATACTGATAGCTCACCGTCCACATGCACATGCTCACGCACATGCACCCCCTCGCAGCCGCATGCAACTCTGACGCATGCATCCACCCGTCCACGTCCGCATCCACCCGGTGCGCTTCCCTGCACAGTTCACGCCATTCCGCTCGCCCCCGATACCAGCGTTCATATGCTTGTATGTACTGTAGAGGGCCCAGTCAAGCCCTGCTGCGCCCTCCCCGAGAGCGGCGGCCAAGCGCATGCCAGGGCGAAGTGCGTTTACGTCGGTGCACGCACCGACACGTGCGTGCATGGCGCCCGGCTGATGTTTGTGTGGCACTTTGGTATCAGCCCGAGGCAAAGAGTGCACTGCCAATCCGACCTTGCTTGCTTTAATGTTTGTCCCCAAGGCAGTACTGTTAAGCCCAGAGGATTTCCACCCGAGCTTCCACCCTCGCTGGTGCCTTGATCACATGCCTGTAATAAGCGCTGCGGCAGCGTTGTTGGGGTGTGATGCGCTCAAAGTTCTGAATCCCGCCAGCCTTAGGTGCTCAACCTACTCAAGCCGAATCTCGGGCAGAAGCGGTGCCATACTGCGTGCGCAGCCGCATGTGCACGCTCATGCAGTCACGCGGCTTGCACCCGTGAAACACGTTGTGGATCCATGTGCACACGGTCTGCGCCTAATCCCAACCTGGGACACTGTGTTTCTGCATAAAGGCACATCTTGCTTGTGCGGTGCTTCTGATGGACTGCTTGCGAAGTTAATGTTGCGGCATGCACGATCTGAACCTTCCTGGTTGGAAGAGGTGCTTCTATTGTACTGTGTGGCTTGTACGGAGGTGCGTCACTGCATTCCGACATGCCTAACATCATGCGACCAGGCCCTCGGGTGGTGCGCTGCTCTTTCAGTTTTTCAGTGTCAGGGCTGTGAACAAACCGCTTGGCCAGCAAGGATGAGCATATGGCAGGGCCTGCCTGCAGGAACAGCAAAATCCTCGCACTCCTGCTGCGGTAGCTGCGGAATCCTCACCCATCCAGCCAATGCAAGGCAGAGCGTGTGAGTGTTGGGATACCTGCTGTGACACTGTTGAACCATTGTGTGCAGGCTGGCGCCTGCTGCTGGATGTGCTGGCCAGCGGGCCTGCTGAT
>BDDA01000154.1:79854-96637 GCA_001662385.1 Chlamydomonas asymmetrica | reverse complement strand
CGGGGGGGGGGGGGGGGGGCGCCCGCGCCGGCGCGGGTGCCGCGCCCACAAACCTGACTGAACGTGCGATGCTGCACACAAGCGCCCTGGCCATGCAGCACAATCATGTATCGCCATGCAGGTAATGTGTGCAGCAGTATGCGTGCGCGCATGTGTGTCTGAATTGCATCATGTACAAGCCGCTGCTGTGCAGCGCTGCCCTTTGCATGAGGCAACGCAAGAGCAATCGGGCTGCATTCCGCTTGCTGTGTTTTTGCAGCGCTGCGGCCCCGGCCCCACCCTGTTTTGACTGGCTTCTAACGGCCGCACTGCTGCAGGCACGACGCGTGCATCCCCGTAAACCCTGTTCAACCCTTGACCAGCCACGCAGCCAGATGGTATGTTGCAGCCTGTCGAGCAACGCCGGCTCAGCAGCTCATATGATTGTTCTGTACTTGACCGTCGGTGAAATGTGGCCATGCCTACACGCAGCAGGTGCACGCAAGTGCTGCCGGATGAGTCTCGCGGTGCTGTAAGCAACCTTGATTACCCCCCCCAAAGCGTTGCCGCAACGGCCCGGCCTTGCCAAGCATGCAGCAGTTGAGTGCAACGTCTGCAATGCTGCCTGCTATGTGCCTGCCGCAAAGCTGGAAGTTCGGAAGTTTGCGATACCGGGAAGCACACATAATGCGTGGCCACTTCGAAGACCCTTGCTGCAGACCACTGAATCACACGGGCACGTTTCCTTACCACATCGATGGGGTTGGCGCGGGTTTCGTGCTGACGAGCTCCACACGGTACTACGGCGCTAGCTGTTCGCGGCACTCCGTGCCGTGCATCATTGCGGTCAGTGCGTCAGAGAGCTTTTACAATAAACGTGCATTGTGGCGCGTGTGACACCCCATGCGTCACGAGCGATGATTGAAAAGCATTGTGTGAGGGTCCCTTGGAATTCAGAGGTCTTGACCAGCATACATCCCATACCCATGATTGGCATACCGTGGTACCGGCATAAGTTGAATTCAAGAATATAAGAATGCATGCAAATGACAAGCACAAGGCGAAAGCGCTTCTGCTCTTCTGGCAGTTTGCTTGGCGGTGTCCCTAGGACGGAGATGAGGGAAGCACGCCGTTATTCCCAAAGCGGCGGTGTGTAAGAATGAACTGATCAACGTGGGTGCCACTGCAAGTCGATGGTGAATGATGAAATGGAAGCTGCAAGCACTGCGCAAGTGGGATGAGGCAATACAACATACAGCCTCCCTCGCTGGCAAAGCGGAGGCCAGCGTGAGAACACGTTGGTTGTTTCCGCCGCAACAGGTGCTCGGCATGCAACATACGGCAGGTCGCTTGTCTTTTGACCTGCCTCTCAGCCCTACCAACAGCAGCAGGCGTGCAACGATGTCGTTCCAGCAGCAAGGTCAAAACAAGCGCACGAGGCGCCTCTGCTGACTGAGCCATGAGAAAGACAGCAGCGGAAAGCAGCATGCAAGACGGTACAGCATGCGGGTGCATGGTCTCTGACACTGCGTGTCAATTACCAACAGCAGCCAGCCACAACAACGAAACATGTAAGCAGGCAAACACAGGTGCCGCACATCCTCCCTCACGCCCCTGATTTGTTTCGCAGTGGCGCAGCAGGCGCAAAACCGCTCTGTGCACTGCATAAACACGGGGGCTCGAGGACGCTCGTTCGCAGCAATCGTTGCAGCAGTTAGCCGAGGTGCAGAATGGGAACCCATACCAGGCCTCTGTGTGAAGCAACTGTAAGCGGGAAAGTTTGCTGGCCAGAACGCCAAACCATGCTTACGAACCACCAACAAGACAGCCAGGAGATCGGGGTTGTCAACTTATCATCACGCATGTAGGACGTCATGCGTGGCAGGCGTTACGGCTGGGAGACTCCCACCCTTTCGCTGCTGCGCGTGTCATGCATTGATGCAGGCCTGGAGGAGTGCTTGAGCGCATGCGCTGCGGTGAGAGCCTACCCAACAGCCCACCCACACGCCCGCGCCTCGGCTGCAGGCCTGAGCCATGACAACGTACGACGCAGCAGCTGGCACTCGCGGCGGCACACATACCGATGCAAATGCAGCGTACGGGTGAGGGTGGCGTACACCATGCAGCGGTAGATGCCGCAAGCACGCATGGCACAGCACACACACATTCCGCCTGCCATTCCTCGCTGCTACGTGCGGACAGCCATGACATATGCCATCAGGTCAGAACGCGTAACGCATAACAGTCCGGGGAGCCTTCTTAAGGGGAGAGGGAGTGGGGAAGGCGCTTGGGCAGAAGCCACTCAGACCAAAAACGCCACCGGGGGCGCAAATTGCAGAGGCGTGCTTACTGCACAGCATACGAACACCACACGCCAGCAGAAGACACCCACGCGTCACTATGGAACGGCGAAACGCAAACCCCATGCATTGGTGCAAGTACCAGACACCAGTGCTTCAGAGGGCGATGGCGGCCCATACTACTTAAAGCGCATGACAGCAGCCGTCTACATGTCCAGGCTCAGATAGGCGCTAGGCACCGGTTTAGCGCCTAGAATCGCTGTTGATCCAAACCCGTTTTAAGTACACCCATGGGTCTGCCAAGCACACCCTGTAAAACTTGACCCAAACGCGCAATATGGTTGCATGGCAACGGCAACAGCCGCGACGCGACAAACCAACAACCTGCCGCTCCCCTCTTGCAAGCCACCAAACCAGCGCGCTGCCCCACCAAATGTACCATTCGCTGACCGATGCGAGGATTGACAGCACGGGCCCAGGGGGTGGAGTGATAAGAAGCTGATCCGCACACTATCGGCGTGGCCTTTGCATAGGCTCATGCAACACGCTCCCTAGAGCATTCGTCCCACCAACTGATCATTCACACCTGGGCAGGTGCGTGCCTGCTGTGCATGTCAGGGGACAGGCAGCACAGTTCAACAGCTTGCTGAGGTAAGAACGGGGCGCTGCATCTCCCTGACACTAATCTTGCTTGATGTGTGATCTGCGCGCCAGAGACTGTCTGCGGCTCCGGCGGTGCAGCACATACGAGATGAGAAGGCTGAACACGTGCGATATGAAGACCCTGCTCAGCATGCATGGGCGGCACGGGCAGGGCAACGAGCAGAGCGTGAGGGGATGGAGGGGCAGCAGGCAGCGTAGCAGCAGCACAAGGCGGCATCCACTGTTCAGCAGGAGGTGCCTGCGCTGCTGTCACAGGCACTACACAGGCGCACACTCATACATCCGCCTGCCCCTTCGGGTCCCCACGCATGCACACGCCACCGCCTCATAATCAGCTTGCGCTACGAGTACACGCATGCAAACGCACTTCTCACGCAGCTGTGATCTAACGACGCAAGGTGAAATACGGTACCCAACGCGATTGGCTCAGCGGGACATCACCATATGCAGGCGGCCTGCACGTTGCTCACCTCAAGAAAGCGGGCAACACCCTGCCCCCGGTCATCATGGTGGTCCACATGACGGTTTCGGCGGTGCCAGCGATTATGCTGGCGATGACTTTTGCATGGAAGTCGTACTGTGGGTTGGAACACAAGAGGCATGCAACCAAACAGCCTCAGGTACACCGACGATGCAGTGACAGAAGGGCCGCCGATGAAGCGCAGGCGGGACTGTTAAGCGTTAACTGTAAGCGCGTCGACAGTCCAAAGGGGCAGCTTGCCTTTTGGAGGGTCGACCGCGCGAGGACGGTGAACAGGACGTCTCCGTTGTGCTGCAGAAGCTGGTTGAACGCTGAAGGTATGGCCAGCCGCCCACTCGCCAGCACCATGAACAGGGCCAAGCGCAACACCTCAGCCAGCAGGTACATCGTCTGCCTGTAGCGCATGTGCGCCTTGATTCCGTAAACCATTGGCGCCACCATCAGCAGGCGCACACCTGTGGGAATCATCACAGGCGAGTCGTAAAGTTTGGCCCTCGGTAAAACATCAACGAGCACACGCGCAACCGTACACACAAGTCAGCATGCGTGTGCACAGCCGCCGTTCATGTACTGCGCATGCTTGCGCACGCAGTACATTATGGTGTGTTGTAACAAGCACCTGCCACCGCCACTTTCCGCAACGAGCCCAGCATCATGCTTACCGGCTACAAGGAACGACGTGTACAGGCTGCTTTCGCGGTACACCACAAAGCGCACCAGCTGCGCTATGAAGGCCACGACCCAGTAGACCTGCACGCACACCTTGCACAGCAGCAACGCATAAGTGCCAATGCACTTCAGGCAGGAGACAGCCCGCCTCTATGTCGAGCATTGGATAGGTGGCAAACTGGAAACGCAGCCCGCCTCTGTGTCAACAACGTGTCCGATACCACAGTGAATATGTGCATGACGCTCAGACCAAGCACACTTGCCCTTTGGTAACACCACTGAATAAACTACTCTCACCTGGAATATGATGTCTGTCCGCAGCTGTCGCTCTGCCAGGTCCTGAAGGTACTGCTGATCCTCCGCAGCGGAGCCCAGCCTCACAGGCTGGAACGCGTGGACAACCACTGCGGGCAGCGCAGCAAGAACCCGCAGCGGCTGCTGCCAGCTGCGTCGGACTGTGGTGGAGCGTCGCGCGCAGGTGCTGCCGTGTGCGCTGCCTGACCGCGACACCTTACAGCTGCTGCTGCTGCAGCTGGCCTCTGCCTGCTCCTGCTGAGCACACCCAGTACCCTCACTGGAGCAACAGTCGTCCTTGCCGAAGCACACATCGCCCGAATACGACATCGCGCTGTCGACTGCAGCGTGCGCGCCAGGCGCAGCCTGTGACTGGGTTGGCGCAGGCGAGGGGGACCCTGCCCCTGCAACCTCAGAGCCTGGACCATTGGCTGCTGCTGCTGCGGCGGCTGAAGCGGCCGCTGCAGCTGCTGCCGTCGCTGCCGTCCGCATGGGCACCTGCGGCAAGGTCCGCTGCGGGGTGAGGCGCACGCGCCTCGATGCGTCCTGCTCAAGCTGCTGCTGCTGCTGCTGCTGCGCCGAGCTGGCCGCCAGCTCCCCCGCGAGCTCGTTCAAGAACCCCAGTCCCGCCGCCGCCGCGAAATCCGCGGGCGCCATCCCATCGTCCGTGCGCGCCGACGCCCACAACGCCGCGGTCTGGCGCGCCCAGCCGTTCAGCACCAGCGACGCCATTTCGCCGTCGCCGCCGGCCAGCGCGACGAGGTGCAGCGGGGTGATGCCCTGAGGGCCGGCGCGCGCCCAGTCGAGTGCCAGTCCGCGCTGCTCGAACCACACCGCGAGGCCGGCGAGGCAGTGGATGCTCCCGCTGGCTGCGGCCAGGTGCGCCAGGGACAGGCCGCTGGAGGGGTCGGCGAGCGCGAGCAGCCTGTGGGAGGGCACCCCGAAGTCCGCCTGCAGCTGGTTGAGCATCGTCCGCGTGCACACGACGAGCCCGTGCTGTGCATAATACAGCAGCAGGCGTTCGCCCAGGCGCATCGCTGCGCAGAGCTCCTGCTGCGAGAACATCGGCCGCGCGGTGGCGTGGCTGCCCAGCCGCCGCAGGGCTGCAGGCGGCAAGGACGTCGCCTCATCCGCAGCACCCTCAGCGGCCTCGGCGGGTGCAGCGGGGGCCTCAGGCAGGCCTGAGCCCACGCGGCGCATGCGTGCAGCGCTGATGTCCGCGTTGCCGCTGGTGCCGCTGCCGCCGCTACGGCTGGACCGGCCGCTCCTGCTGCGAGCCAGCTGGCCGCTGCTGCTGTTGGTGGTATTTCCGCTGGCAGCGGCTCCTACGCCGCTGTTGCTCCTGCTGAGCGAAGACGCAGCGCTGGACTCCCAGTCGCCGCCCCGTGCATAGCTCGCGGAAGGCTGCGACTCCGAAACCGAACCGATCTGGGTCACGTGCGCCCAGGCCCCGCCGCGCATGCGCGAGACGACGTCCAAAAAACAGCCGTTGTCGCGCACAACCGCCGAGACCGCGGCCATGTCGCCGCCCAGGCGCCGCTGCAGCAGCAGGAGCTCCTGATGGAGCTCCTGGTCGGCCACGACGAGCACCGCGGCGGACCCGCCCACGACCCCGCTGGGCTTGTGCTGTAGCTCCAGCTGTAGCATGCCGCCCACGGCTGGGCGCGTGGCGAGCTGGTCAGGCAAGCGTACCGTGACGCTGACCGCGCGTAGGCTGTTCGAGAAGCTGTCTGCGGAGCTGGAACCGGACTGTGAGGTTGCGCCAGCGCCTTGACCAATGCTTGTCATAGTGACCGCCGAGAGCAGGCGCCTGCGGCCATTTGCTGCCCACGACCACTCCAGTGGCAGGAACTGGCCCTGCATCCGCGCCAAAAGCTCCACTTCGCCGGTTTGGTCGTTGCTGCCTGCCGCGCCAGAGGAAGAGGTCTGGTAGGCAGCTGGCAGCAAGACCTCCAGCATGACTGACATGCCAGGCCTCCACAGCACGCAGCTCGGGCAGTCTGGGCTGAGCACGCACCGCAAGTCGCGCTCCGGCACGGAGGAGCACCTCCACTGAGCCAGCAAGCTGCGCAGGCTGGCAGCGGCGTCCTGCTGCTGAACTGAAAGGTTATGAAGCTGTTCAGGCTGGTGCTGGAGCTGCAGCTGGTCCTCCTGTTGCGTCGCGCCAGGCATCGAGCCAGGCAAGGACGTTGCCAAAGCGGGCGCAGCGTTCGCTTGAAGCAGCGTGCACTGCTGCTGCACCTGTACCATGACTGACTCTGTGCTCTCGCTCCCCAGCACCTCCGGGCCAAGCATTGACAGCACCTGCTCCAGCGCAAGCACGCCCTGCACACTGGCGGTGCCTGAAGGGATGACCGCTGCCCCGGTCTGTGCCTCCTGGCCCTCATCGTTGGGCACAAGCAAGTCGACCACGAGCTGAATGCAGCCCGGGCGAACAGCTGCATGCAACACAGCGCACCCTGACGAGCTTGCTGCGTTGTTGATGCGTGAGGCCCAGTCAGGCGAAAGCTGCCAGGGCTCTAGGCCGTGTATCTTGAAGTTGATATGCACAGTCTGTGTAGAGCTGGAGTAGCCACTGACTCCACCAAACTTCAGCACCACTGAACGAGCACGCGCCAGTGAGCTTGCAGGCGTACGGTCATCGCTTCTGCAGCGAATATCTTGCGGAGCGCAAGCCCGCATGCAGGAAGCTGCCCTGACCAACTCAGGCAAGGGTATTGACAGAGTTGGTCGCTTTCCCAGCACATTGCTTGGAGCAGGTGTTGGGCAGCACGTTGTCGCAGAAGGCGAGCACGACGCCCCACAGCACTTGGGTGCACTGCTCGCCTGCTCAGACTGCTGCTCCGCACAGTTGCCTGCAGTGTGCCCGGGCTGATCCCTCCATTTCAACAGGCACCACGTTATGGCAGGCAGCACGGCCCCAAGAGCAGCATGCCAGACCTTGTGTGCCGAAGCCCGGTTATGGAGGACATAAAACCCTGCGCTGGTGAACAGAAGGTCAACTGCTGTCATGAGCAGGAACGTCAAGTTGGCCTGCAAACAAGTCAAAGCAGCAAACAAGGCAACATCACACCGCACTCCGCAAAACCCGTTGTACGCCACTGCTCTGCTCATGACACAGCTGCCTAATCCCTTCCGCGCAGGACATTCAGAGTAAAAGCAGGTCACACAGACACAAGTGGCATGACTTCTTCTTAACACACACGAACCTGCCAAAGAGACACACTGAGTTCAAACAGGCTGACAAGGTTAACACGCGTGACTGAATGCAACGAGTTGCAGTTGTCTGTATTGCTTACCCTTTGTACACAAAACTCCACCGCACACCAGAGAGCAGTCATTGAGTACCATGGCTTGCCGCAACAAGTCCACTGCCAGCGCCAGGTTGCACAGTGATTCAGGAGCGAAAACTGAAGTACCGTCCGGCATGAGAGAACGACTACGGAGCTTGTTATGGCTGACACGCCACTGATGCAGAACAGCAGCGTCAAGTAGAATGCTGCGAGGAGTGCTGTTGTTGCCTGCCTGACGAACCTTGTCGATTCACTCCTGCTGGCCGGCATCATAGTACACCCCACCATAAATGCACTCTCAGGGCAAAGCTTACAACATCCGCAGGCCTATGCCTTAGCTCTGGGTTCCTAACATCTGCTCTTGCTGGAGGCGGCCCATAACCTGTCCCCAAAGCATGCGGGGTTTACAGCGGCTCGTGCTGAGCACTAATGGAAGAGTGTGGGGCTAGTGATAAGAGAGGGCAGTCTTGTATCAAGAGATATGCTGAGGTACTGATGCATAATTTACTAGGCAAGGGCAGCGTGCATTTGTCTGATGGCGATGGTAGGCCTCGGCCGAGACTGGTGTAGTACGCATATCGGCATATGCCCTTCACATTAACGCTGAAAAACAAAGCTGAAGTTATCTATTGCTCCACTTGTATTCACAGGCCTGCCCAAACGTTTGTGCCTCCGTATGGGTCAGTGTCGACTGCGCCGGCGTTCGTCCGCTGCGTCCTGGCCTGGCTGCGGCCACGCCGCGCACCGATACCGACACCACCACCTGCCTTTCCATCAACAGCAGACCCGTGCTTATTGTTGGCGCTTCCACTTTGCATCGCATCTTCGCCAAGATTTGCGCTGACTTGGGAGTGGTCACCGCCGGTGCTCCAACCGCCGCCGTTTATGCCCGTACCTTTGCCACCCCTGCTACCCCTGCCGCCCCGTCCCGAAGTCCGTACCACGCTGCGAGCAAGCGGCTGCAGCAATTGTGCCCCTGCCTCACTCGTACTGCCTTGCACAAGTGCGCCATGAAATGGGCGATGAGCGTTGCTGAAGCTCGCCTGCTGTGCAGCAAGGCCCAACCCTCTGAAGCTCGGCTGTGCAGGTGGAATTCGCTCCAGGCGTGCTGTCTGGCCTGAGTGGTACCCATCGTCGGGACCGGCAGTACGCTCGTCCGATGCTGCAAGGGCGTGACGAGCATCATCAGCGAACTGCGAAACGCTCTTTGTGGGTCCAGTACGCTGTGCAGCTGAAGCGTGACTGCCAAGCAAACCAGGATTTTCCTGAGTCAATGAAGCTGGTGGCAGCTGCGCTTGGGTGACGTCCGCGTACACATCACGCTGATGAGGTGGCAGAACCTGTGCAGGAACGACGAACCCTGCACTGGGAGCCTGCTGCTGCTGCTGCTGCTGCTGGTTTGTCTGTGCGTGGGCTGGGCCACTGCCGCACCCATGCAGCGGCGTCGCATCGGGGCCCGCTGACGCTGCAGCCTCTGCGGTCGCCGCAGCTTGGGCACGCTGTGCGCGGACCTTCCCACGCTTGATGTGCACCATCTCCTCATGCATCACCACTGCATGCACACACAGGCACATGGCGCATACACTGTCAACTTCACTCCCTTGGCCGTTGGCAATTGGGTCCGGTCTGGGTATCCACTGCGTGCGTGTGTGCATCCAGTGTGCATCCCCAACATGCGATCCGCGAACGCGGCATGCTGCAGGACAGCCGCATCCGCGACACCCAGCACAGCGCATGGTATGGACAGGTCACATACACGCTCAAACAATGTGCTCCAATGCATGTGTGCACTGGCGGACAGTAGCAGACTGTTTTGCACACGCCGGGTGCATTGCTGTCCCCATGCCGCACGTGCGGACCGTAAATGGTTCCCCTTCGGCCGGGCAGGATGCTGCCAGCCTAAATGCTTCCGCTCTCCACTCCTCCTACCTGTGCGTTTGATGCCGCCGTGGCCCGCCGTACCATCCCCTCCGTCGGCATGGCCCATGCCGGCGCCCCCTGGAGCCCCAAATGCACCGCCAAATGCCCCGCCACATGCGTCAGCCATGTGCAGTGCAGGCAGCTGCCTGCCTGGACCACCACCACTCCTTGCATCGTCCTGCCGCCCGTACTGCTGCTGCTGCTGCCAGGCGCCGTCACGGCTTGCCGGTCGTACGGCGCCAGCGCCAGCAGCGGCAGTTGCCGCCGCCGCAGCGCCGGCGCCTGCAGCCGTGGCGGTGTGGTGGTGCAGCTCCCGCACCGTGAGGGTGTTGTGCACGACCGTGTTGGGAGAGGCCTGTATGCACCCAAGCAGCGAGGCATGCGGTTGTTAGCATGCAATGCACGCATGGGGAGGCGACATGCACAATTGCACACCCTGCACACACAGAGAGTAGGTACATCCTGGGTACATCCGCCATTTCAATACCAGCGCCCGAACGAGCACCATCGCCAGCGGCTGTGTTGAGGCTTTGCGGTTGCACCGAGTCGCATGCTGCACTCGGTGCAGCCACAGAGCTTCAACAACCTCCCCTAGTGTCGGTACCGAAAGGGAAAAAGGCAATTGGTCACAAGGCAAGTGGCAATTCAAAGGCGGATGTGCCCACCCTCTTCCTGAGGCACACAATTCATGTCCGGCGGAAAGCAGGACAGCGCGCGGCATGAGTGCTGGTGACTGGACAATCCAGACAGTCAGACACTCCAGCAACGGCTACCCTCCCTGCCGATCCAGGTCTATCCAGTAACAGCTGCCCTACCTACCATCATGCAACACGCCATTCCGGTGCATGGAGTTTGGATACGACACCTGATTTGTAGTAATGGCCCTGCCCGTGCACCCAGCCCCGACAACAATGATCGCTCCGCCATGCATGGCATATATCTGCATACATCATCAATTCATCACACGGCATACGCAGGCAATGCCCACCTGCAGCGTCCGCGACACAACCGTCTCTCGAACCATGTACGGCTGTGGGTGAGCGTTGCTGGGTGGCCCTGGCTGAGCAGGGCCGTGATGCATCGCGAAAGGGCCTGCGGCAGGGCTCGCCTCGTGGTGGCTGGGCATGGGGACCGCCCCGCCGCTGTTCCTGTTGTTGTTGGCCGCGCCAGCGCCGCTGTCCCGGTTGTTGGCGACATCACCACCGCCGCCGGGCCAGCTACCACTCCTGCGGTGAGCATCACCGCGGTAACCTCCGCCTCCGCTGCTGCTGGGGTCGCCGCCAGCAGCAGCGCCGCCAACGGTCCCTGCGCTGGGCATGGCAGCGCTGCCGCCCGAGGGGCGTGGGGGGCGCATCGACAAAGACGGCTGCTGCTGCTGCTGCTGCTGCTGCTGCAGCTGCTGGTAATCATGCGGGTGGGAACGGTGTTGGCCGTGGCAGCGCAGGTCACCACCCTCACCATGATCAGGTTTGAACAGCCCGGCTCCGGAACCATTGGCGTTTGAAGCTTGGCACACATCGTCACGGTCATCTTCGTACACCACAACGTCTACGTCATCATCGCTGTCGCCTTCTCCATGCGCCGCGGCATTTCCCTCGTCGGGCCGCCTGGCTGCGTCATGCTCCTGGCCCTCATCGTCATCGCTGTCCGGAAGGGTGACCACGCATGCAGTCGTGGTGCCCATGGCCCCTCCACCAGATGGAACGTATTGGAAAGCGTTCTGCTGGTTGTGGTGGTGGTGGTGGTGCTGCTGCTGCCACTGCTGCGGCGGCTTCTGAGCAGCATCCCGTGCAGACGCCCCACCCGCACCTGCGCTCCATGCCATCGGTGGCTGAGCATGCGGAGTCGGGACGGTGGGTTGCTGGACGCCGGTGCGCTCACCGCCAAAGCCGCCGCCACTGTGCACAGTGCTGCGGCCATGCCCACCAGGCGCCTGACGGCTGCCTTGCTGTGCCCCAACGTATGTGAATCCGGCGTACGGGCTCTGGTGGCTGTGAGGCTGCGCTTGCTGCGGCATGTGCTGGTTGGATGCCGTTGGCATTGCTGCGGGCATGGCACCGTAAGCGGTGGCAGCGTGCACGGGCGGGCCCCTCCACGCATTGTTTGGTGGGTATGCGGTAGCAGCTGGGGCAGCACCGTAGGCCCCATGTTGCTGCCATGGCTGCTGTGGGGGGGGCTGCTGCTGCCATGGATCCTTCTTCTGTGGCTGCTGGTGCTGGTGCTGGTGCTGGTGCTGCTGGTAGGGGTGGGGGTGGGGCTGCAAGTAGTCTTGGCCGTAAAAGTCAAAGGTTGATGCCGCACCCTGCTGCTGCGCGCTGCCTGGCTGTACATTGCGCTCAAGCGCGTCCTCTTCGTCCTTGCCATCCTGCTCCGGCTGCAGCAGCTCCTGCAGCTTCCCATGGAGCTTGGCCAGCTCCTCATCCTGCAGTACACATCGCAGGACGCACAACGCATCATGCGATTACACATGCGCAGGGCGGTACACAATGCGGCATGCACAGTACCTAGCAGGCGGAATGCAAGGCAATAGGCAATGGCAGTGGCAGTGTCCTAACCGTGGACCGGTTCACAAGCCACCTAAGCACGAGAAGCGGCCGATAGGGAAAGTCGCTAAACCTGCCGAACCTGAACAACCTAGACCCGTCAAAGCTCAGTTCCTAAACGCCAAGTCAAGAGGTGAATCCTGCGGAGCCGGCACACTGCTGTTTCGTGCACCCCGTCCGTCGTACCGCTGTCCAGTACGGCCGTACCTGCGCTGATGTGTCCCGCTGTAGCGCCTCCGCCTCCCGCTCCGCAGCCTCCGCCTCAACCTCCGCCATGGCGGCGGAGTACCGCTCCTGCAGGCCGTTAGCGGAAGTGTGTGCGGTACGGTGCAACAGTACATAATCAGATGGTTGCTACCGTACGTACCGCATGGCAGTAGTGCTGCACCGGTCAGCGCAGTAGTCACACTGTTCAGGCCACTTCAAGGGATCAGCTGAAGAGGCATCGCATGTGGCCAGATAGCAGGTCTCAAATCCACACTGCTAGCACAAAGCCTGTGTTCGTTCCTGCCCTGGTTGATGCATATCCCGCACCCCCTCGCACCCCCTGGCAGCCCCCCGCACCCATGACGGCATGTACCCTGCACACTCACACGCATGCACCGCGATTAAGGACACACGCCCTGCAACAACGTTCATGCACGCCGTGCGCAAGCGGATGCAGCGGATGCGGCTCACCCGCCCCAGCGCCTGCTGCAGGTCTGCCCACTCGGCCTCCAGGCTCGACAGCTGCTGCTGCGCCGCGCTGCGCTGAGGGCTGCGCATGACGTCCAGCTGCGATGTGGTTTCGGAGGCCTGGCGCTGCAGACCGCTCAGCTGGGTCTCTAACTCTGCACGCAGGCATACCGCTGTTCAGTTGTGCACTATACACCAAGGTTGCAGACTCCCTTGCTGAAAGTGGCGATCAGATCATCACGCATGACTTGTGACTTTGTGAGCAAGTGTCAAAACACAGGGTGCAATTCGCCCACAACAGGAGCGACACCATGATGCTGCCCGCATCCTGCTGGAATGATGCAATCGTATGGCAGCCATGATACTGTCATCCATGCCCTGGATGCTTTACGCGAGCGCCTCGTTGCAGCTCAGAGGTCAATCCACAATGGTCCTTGCAGCGTGCGCGCCACTCAACCAAGCGTAGGTCCATACCGCATAGCGGTGCATGAGATGCATGCTAGCTACATTGCTGTATCACCTCACCCCTGTAGCGCGCCTCTGCCGCTATTCGCTCCCTCAGCAGCTCGTTCAGCTCGCTGGTGTGCGCCTGCCAGGTGGCGCGTGCGGCCTGCATGGCTGCCACCAGCCCCTGGAGCTCCTCCCTGCACGAATGCAACACCGGTACCCATGATGAGACCAGCATCATGTAGCATCCTCCAAGCGCATCACCGTGATCACTGTGCTCATCCTGATCAGCCAAGTCATGCAAGTTCACGAATCACGTAGCCCAGAATGCCACTGTGTGCAACCGTGTGTTTCACCCAGCGCTTCTAACAATGGCAAGGCAGTGCACAACAGTTGTTCAGCCTGTGCCATGCTAAGCCGCTGCGGGCATGGCGCAGTTAGCACCTGCATCCACGGGCCAGGGTGACAAGTAGTGAGCACCTGCACAATAGCTGCGCTGCCGCTGCTGCCGGTTTGCCCGTTGACCAGCCACAGTAACAATACGGCACAGCTTGCATGGACCTAATCTAGACATGTATTGTTGATAGGAAAGGCAGAGTGCATGACAGGCATTGTAACCTTGCAGCCCAGGCGTGCCCAATCATCGTCCTACCGCAGTTTTTCTTTGTCCGACTGCAGCTGGCGTGTTTTGGCCTCCCACCTGCCAAGATCCATCAACACAGCTGAGTGTAAGCCTGGCGATGCTGCAGGCTGTTTCGAGTGCAGACAGGAAAAGCATACATAGACTCTTTGCAGGTGCGGGTGCGCTCGTGACCTGCTTGGACGGAGCGTAGTATACTAGTATGTCATTATGGTTTGACAGCAGCAAGGCAAGGCAAGGCAAGGAGGTGGCGTCCGGCTTACCTGTCAGAGCTGTGCTCTGCACAGAACCGAACGCTGCGCTCCTCGAACGCGGCCACCTGTGCCTCCAAGTCTGCTTCGCGGATGCGCAGCGCTGCCTGCGTGGATGAGGGACACATATGGTAGCAGGCGTTCACTGACACAGGAACAAGCCAAGGCGAGCGCAAGCAAGCACAGGCATTTTGCGCTGGCATTCCAGCTTGGGTGTTGATCGTGCAAGGCGCTGTCAGCTGCAGAGTTAGCTGCTGTCGGTGCATATTGTCAAACGGGCCCGTGGGCCCGCCGGCGGTCAGTCCACACTGCTGTACCCAGTGACCATCATCGCAGCATGAGCAGCAGTACTATTTCTCAGTATGCTTATACTATTGTGGTCATAGCACGTGCACCCGTATCCCTTGGGTTGCTTTTCCCGCCAAAACATGCCAGCGAAGACGTCACGGCTTGCCTGCTGCTCGTGCAGCTGGGTGGTCAGCTCCTGGCTGCGGCCCTGGACGACGCTTGAAGCCAGCTCGAGCTCTCCAGCCTCTGCCTCCAGCTCAAGCGCTTGTACCTGCAAGGCTGCGGCACGAGAAGTCAGCTCGCCGTGTCGAGCGGTGCACACGTCGAGCTGGCCTTGCAGCGCCACCGACGCGTGCTGTTCGGCGGTGATGGCGCTGCTGAGCTTATCCAGCTCGATCCTGACTGCAGCCACTCCGGCTGCCAAGCTGGCGATAGTGCTCTCCATAGCTAGCTAGCTATGCTTCCACTGACGCAGGCGCTGACGGCTGGCTTGGTCGCTTTGGTCAGTTGCTGCCAGTGGCAGCCACTGCAGTGCCAGCGGCTGCAGCAGGTGAATAGGCCGTTTGTCACATAGTGCAACTTTGGCTGACGGTCCCTAGAGGAGCGTTTGATTGCTGCTGAGCCTCCTGCGCGAGAGCGACTGATAAGCAGCGCTGTGAGTAACGGTGCAGGTTTGCAATCGCGTCGCGGGTGCTTTGCTGACATTGATGCGGAAAAGGCTGCTGAGTACCATTTCATTCACGATTCCAGCCTTAAAAAGCGCAGTAGCGCATAGAGCTGGGCGGCATGTTTGGCACCAACGACCGTTGCACGTTTGGATCCTGGCGAATGCATGCAGGGCGCTTGCATGCTACCGTATGGAACTGGCGGATGATGAGACAGCAACCCATCAAGACATGTAGGAACGTTGTTGTGTAGAGCGATGACAGGTGATTGGCTGCATGAATGGGTGCAGGCCACATACATGGTTGGGCCTACACCGCCAAACTTGAGTGCACGCAGCCTTATGACTGACAAACGAATGGGCGTCGGAACTCAGCGTGCGATTAAACGCTCTGGCGTGAAAGCAATTTGAATGAATGCTTGCCAAAGCGTATGCCTGTGCGGCTGGCTCAGGGTGCAAGTTAAACGATTTGGGTTCAAGGGTAAGCAGGATTGGGTTCGTTCAGGTCGGGTTTCCGGCTGCGGAAGGATGCTTTCACAGCATTCGTAGCATTCGCTCGAGGAGACCGATGTCCAGCGCTCCCTCGTACCGCTAAGAGCCAAGCTGAGCCAAGCATGAATTGTCACACTGGCACAAACACACTGCGCAGCATCCCCCTTGGCTTGACACCACAACACCAGGCAGCGCACGTTCAAAACCATTATACATCTGTCCTGGACTGTAGTTCTACACAGGTTCTATCCTCGCTCTCCCTCGCGTCTATGCAATGCTCATGCAGCCCATGCGGGACAGGTCTGCATCCGGCGTGGCGAGCTGCGCCATGAGCTCGTGCCTGAACAGCGCCTCCCGCTGCTCCGTGCAAAGGTCCGCGCGCAGCACGGGCGGCGGGCGGCGGCCCGCGGCCGCTGAGGCGTTCGCGCCCGCCATGCACGTGTGCCCCTGGAGCAGCTTGCGCGCGCCGGGCGCCTTGGCGTGGGCGCCCATGGTGGCTTTGACCATCGGAGAGACGTCATTGAAGTGGTCGCGGCCCGGCTGGTGCGCCTGCATAGCAGAGGGTTTTCCACAGCAGGGGTTGGATGGTGGTGGGGGTGTGAGAGGGGGCGTGCGGCATGCGATCAGAGGTGGAGAAGATGAGTTGTGATCCTTGGCTGATCGACAGGAAGCCCAACGACTGACTGGGCGATGGATAAGCAGATGGATAAGGTCGCAATCAATAAGGGCATGGTAAGGGTAATTGCGTCGCAGCTGGCCATGCAGCCCAGAAAATCGACAAGCATGGAGGATTCAGACTCAGTTGCAATGCGGTATAGGTCATGCTGATAGGTTGCAAATACTACAAGCATGCACAATCTTCTGTATGTGTCCTCCCAGGAGCGAGGTGATAGCAACGCTGTCATTCAACGTCCTTCGTACGGTGTGCTGGCGCAGTGTGCTAGCTACACTGATGTACCGCATCGCTCCATGATGACTGATGCTGACTCACCCGTGTGGGGTGCTTGATCAGGACGTCCACGGCGCTGGGGCTTGACTGGATGAGGCTGAGGTTGCGCTGCAGGTAGCCGTGAGGGTCAAACAACCCCACGATGGCGCCGTCGATGTCCTCCATCACCTGTTGAGATTAGGTCAGGTAAGGGGCACACACACGCACACATGAGCCATGCGCACAACAGGCATGA